>BMAV01018529.1:0-166583 GCA_019973955.1 Trichonephila inaurata madagascariensis
AAACTTTGGATGCTTGCGACCCAATTTTCAATCAAAATTTCCATGGCGCCCCCCCCCCACTTACAATAAAAAGTACTGAATTCGATAATAATGTACTTTGACTCTAATGCTGCAATACATCTTTAATTCTAAACCGTACAGATTATCAATATAAGTATTAAATTTTGCATATAATTTTGTATATGCCAAACCCATGGGATCATCAGTAAGTATTAAACGCATTCTTAACTTAGTAATGATGAATTATTGATCAAATACACATTGTAGTACTGATACATTTATAAGTATATTATATCATTGTAAATATGTATTTTTTACTATCTCACATGTATTTGTTTTGATTTAATTTTAGTAAATTGATAATTTTTTAAAAAAATCTTTTATTTTTTCGATATGTTTGTGCCCCCCTTGTAGGATTATTACGCCCCCTACGGGGGCGCGCCTCTCAGTTTGAGAAACACTAGTAAAGCGTTTCAATCTATGCTGCACTCTTTCTTGACTAATACACAGCTATAGAGCAATTTCTCTCTGCTTAATTCGGCGATTTCCTGGATCATGGCATTCCCCCTGCTTTTGTTCTCGTCACAAGTCGCAGAAATGGGTTGTCCTGGTCAGTGCTCATCAAAGACATTCATTTCACCAGCACAACAGCTTTTGGCACGCCGAGCCCACTTACGAACATTTCTAACATCCACACAACCATCACCGTATACTGCTTTCATACGCCTAGGAATTTCGATTGGAGTGCAACCTTCTAGTGTCAAAAACTCTATCACCGATCGCTGCTTTACACGAACATCGGTCAGAGAGCTCATCACGCTTACTACCATCTCCGCTTACGAGCTTTCAACACTGAACAAAGACTACGCAGAAATGTACTACACTATATCGACTACCGAACGCATGGGCAATCAGAGGCGTAACGGAGAACATTTGGGCCCCTCTGAAAAGTCAGGTTTTGGGCCCCCAAGTTGGATTTTACAAAGGGTAGGTACTTGGCAGCAGTCAGGCTTTGGGCCCCTCGCAATGCGGGGGTGTACGTTACGCCACTGTGCGTAATCATGTCTATTTTCCTACTACTAGCGGCATCTTTCGATAGGAGACCTTACTTATCAATCACCCCTCGTAACAAAAACTGAGCACTCCCATAATTGAGAATTAGCTTAAAGATTGTTGTAATTCAAAGATCTACAATAATAATGCTTAAGATAAAATGTTCTTTTCTTCATATTGACAATAATAGGAATATTATCAAGGTTACATGAGCACAAGAATACATTATTTCAGTTTTTTATCATGTCGGGAGCTCCCTCAATCGTGGGGCCCCGGTGCATAGGATCCGCCTCCCCTCTGCCCCGATAGCCGGCGTTGTATGCATATAGAATAGCATAATGTGTATGGATCAGTTGTAAAAAAATAACTAATAATTACATTTTTTTCTCACAATAATAAAGCTTTATATATCTCTTATGTATCTGCATTAATGACAAAAAGTATACTGACATTGCGTAAAAGGAAGGCTATATGAAGAAATTTTTGGCACAGCATAGAAAAATATATTATTTAAGCTTACCCAAAACTTAACTTATATTTTGAATATACATGAAGAGCTTATCCTTCCTGATTTTGCACAAATGAAATATTAAATAGACCTTAAAATGTTCAAGCATTTATGATGAAGTTTGACACATAAATAGATAAGCAAAATTTCCAATTTATAAATTGCTATTTGTAAAAAATGCAACACCATGAAGGAATCATCAGAATTAAATGAAATTTAATCCACAAACGACTTGTATTAGTACAAATAAATTACGAAATTTTCAAAGCAAAAAAACAATATTAAGTGTCCGAAATCAGTATCTGGTGTAACCACCACGCGCTGCAATAAGTGCTGCTATACGACATGGCATGGAGTCAAACAGATTTTGAATGTCTGCTTGTGGAAAAGAATTCCATATTGCTTGTATGCGCAGCAAGTTAATCTTTTGAAGCTGCAGGACGTGGATCACGAGCCAGACGCCGACCAACCAAATCCGACACGTGCCCAGTAGGAGACACATCCGGCGAATAAGCAAGCCGAGGAAGAAGTTGAATGATTGGGTTTAACAGAAGTCTCGAACAGTCTTTGCAACATGTGGGCGTGCATTATCCTGCCGAAAGATAGCTCCAGGGATGCCTTGAAGGAAGGGAACGACTTCGGGCTGTAACACTTCTCACGGACGTACCTATTGCTATTGAAATCACCCTCAATACCCCTAGTCCATGATACGAAATCGCACCCCAAACCACAACCCCGGGTGTTAGGCCATTATGTCGTTCGATAACGCACTCTGGAAGGCAGCGTTCACCGGCATAGCGTCTAACACGAATGCGGCCATCTGGTCCCCAATGAAGGTGATTTATCTGAAAAGACAACTTGGTGCCAATCAGCTTGCCAGGCTCTGTGCTCATGGGCCCAATGCAGACACAGACGTCGATGGTTTGCCATGAGGGGTATCCTGAATAAAAGCACCCTTGCATCGCAATCCATGATGCAGCAGACGTCGACGAATTGACGAAACCGACATTAGTACACCTGTAGCAGTAGACCAACCTGCTGCCAACTGCCTGGAGGAAGCTGTAGAGTTATTCACCGTCGTGCGGAGCCGGTGTCGATCGTCGCGCGTTGACGTCACCTTTCGTCGTTCACTGCCAGTTTTTCGAGTTGTTCGGTGCTCGTCAGTCCACTGCTTCCAAACTCGCATCACTGTAGAACTGTTCCGCTGCACTCAAGCTCCTATTGGGCGATAGGAAAATCCTTCTTTTTGAAAGCCAATAATCTTTCCCCGTTCAAATTCCGTAAATTGTTGGAATTTCTCTTTATTTCGTCATGGGGGCATACTTAGGTCTCACTAAGCGTTCGCCACTAACAAATAATCATTAAATATTTTCAACGGTGGGGCGGTCCCACTACCGCCCTCTATTTATACGCTTTCAACATCAGTTCAGAGGCGCCACGCACGCGCGGTGGCTCTGAAACTTTACTATTTTACGTAACATCCAATAATTGATATTTGCTGCAAAGTTCATTTAATTCTGATGATTCCTTCATGGTGTTGCATTTTTTACAAACAGCAGTGTAAATACAACCTTTAACTTATGCACTATAATATTTTATTAAAAATGTTTCAGATCATGAATAAAATAAATCAAAATATTATGTAAATACTCATAATTAAATTGTTGATAGAATCGAATTTTGACAGAAAATATAAATCAAAATTCATCAATTCAGTCATTATCCAATGATTATTATATATATAACTATTTTTTAATAATTTTATTTTTTCCTACAGGGAAAATCAAATAGAAAAAGAAGGAAAATGAGAGTATTTATTAATTCGTGATTCACAGTGCAAATAATCATATACTTTATGGTATATATTAACTTTATATTATTGAGGAAAAAATTAGCATTGATATAAAAAAATAGATATAATAACAAAATATCTTATTCACTTACTGATATGAAATAATAAATTTGTAAAAAATTTTTTCAACTTATTATTCTTTAAAAATGGGAACTGATTTACATAGCTTCACTTCAGGAAAAATAATTGCTTATGGTATTCATACTAACTCTAGTACATAAAACATATAAATTTGCAAAATAATTTGATAATTCACCAACTTTAAGATGGTTGTTAATTAAAAAAAAATGCATTTCATAGATAAATAAAAATACTGAGACATGAAAAAATTGAAGATTAAATCAAATTCATTTTTTATTCATTAACTGCGATACATTTTCAATATATATATATATATATATATATATATATCAGGGATGGCCAACCTTTTTGAGAAGAGTGCCACTATCTGATAAAAAAATTATTGTGCCACTTCAAACTTTTCCAACAAACAAAAGAAAATGAAAGATGAAAAAATGCTATTTACAGGCTTATTATGGAAATTTTATGCAAATAGCTCATATTTTATCCGTCTAATGTAATAAATAAGACAAAAGTATGAACTTAAGTTTTATTATTAAATTTTTTTTCAGTTTCAATCAGTTAGGTTAGGTATAAATTAAAAAAATCAGAAAAATTTAATTCTAGATAATTATTAAACAGTTAGTACTTTCTTAATGTAGCTTTTCAATACGTAGATTTTTCACTGAGTATTCAATTTGTAGATTTTTTACGTTAGGATTAATTCTCAAAGATGCTAACAAAATCGGGTTGTTTTAGGTGTGCATCAGTTTTTTCTTTTTCTTCAAAATCGATACAAAAAGCTAGTGTGTTCACAAAATAAGATACATGATTAATCAGGATTGGAAAAGAACAATCTTTTCCTTGTAATCTTAAATTTAAATTATTTAAATATCTCATAGTATCAGTAGGAAAAGCTAAATCTCAAAGCCTATCTTCGTTCTTGAGAAGCAAGCACTTATTGGGCAGTTCATTGTTTTCTTCCAGATTCTTTAAAAGATGCTCCTTCAAATTCCAGAATCTTACAAATACACCTCCTTTGGAAAACCAATGCACATGACAATGAAGGAGTGTTCTCTATATTATAATATTCTATTGTAATTTAATTAAGTGTATTTAAAATAAATTTTGTTCTGTCTGAAACAACCACCTTTCAGTAAAACAGTGAAAAAAGTTAAAAATTACTATCTTTTCAATTTTTTTCAATAAGTCTTCACATGCCACTTTTACAACTCAGCCATGCCACACTGTGGCACATGTGCTGCGGATTGGCCATCCCTGTGATATATATACCACATCCCTTAAAATAATTAAATTACATAATATTTGACTATCATTGACTGAATGAACATTGATTTTGATTAGATGCTTTGTTTCCATATAACCAAACTGTATCAATTCCAGTTCCAACAGCTGATAGTTCATTCCAGTTTGGTAAAGGAAATCTACAAGCAATGACACATGCATCATCTTTAAGCTCCTGGGATAACTTTTCTTCTAATTGGGGCATCTTAAGGAAAAACAGAGTGAATTAACTTTCAATTGAAATGACAAACAACAAAATTTTTCTTCTACAAAGAACATATTACAGAAAGAAAATTTACCATTTGTTCAACACCAAAGATGACAATATTGTCATACTTTTTCAAGTCAGTCTAGAAAATAAAAGGGGGAAAATTAAATAAATTTTTTGTGTTGTTGATTTCAAGTAATATTGAAAAAAATAATCTGAAATATATCTAAACTTAAAGTCTAATATTAAAAAAAAAGAACTTGTGAAAAGTGTTAAAATATTAGTAAAAGAATACATGGATATCTACTGAGTAAGAAAAATAATGAATAATTATACATACATATATATATATAAGAAATTATCTTTCCACTCATACAAAAAATTAAAATAAATGCCATAGCTCTATGTTTATTAAGGATTTAGCCATTTTTTAGATTTATTTTTGGTAATACAATTCAAATCACAACTAAAATGCACTCTTAATATTTTTTTAAACCCTTAACTGCTCGATCAAAAGATACGCGATTCTCTTCCTAGTGGCAGTTTTTCACATAGGTGTGCATATGCTGTGTATTGGTGGAAAAGAAAAGATATAAATAAGCAAATTTTTCTGTGAATAAGTGAATTCTTTGTAAACACAGTCAAGATCATTTTATTGCATTTAAAAGCCATTCAAATAACTTTACTGATAGCAGCACAAAGGAAAAGATCGTATTTTTTGAAAAGACATACATATATCCCAAGAGCAGTTAATGCACAAGCTGAGCAAGGTATATATATCTGAATAAGGTATGTATATATATACAGGTGGTAGTTAAAGGGTTAATTAATATTTAAAATGGTTTGACTTGAAATATGAATTCATTATGCTGTACTTTCAGTTAATGCAAAATCAATTTTATCATTATTTGACTAAATAACAGAATTTTTAGAAATATTTATACAGCTGATTAGTAACAAAATGGAATGTACATCATTTATATATATATATATATACGAATAATTCATCAAAGAAATTGAAGAATTATCCTTGATATTTTCTGATTCTCACAATATCATCATTTTTTAATTTATCCCAAAATCAAAACAATATTTAAAAAATTCAATCGTTATTTTAAAATGTAAACAACACTTTGCATTCTTGTATAAGTTCATTTATATATTGTTTCCAGCAACATATAACTGCAATTGTGTTCTTGTGATAATTAACCTGTTCTCATTTTTTTTAACAATAGACTTTCTTGACAAAAATATTGTTAACACATTTCATAATACTTTTCATAACATACTTTCATTTAACAGACTTGGTCTTTTTTATGAAATCATTATCTTTTCTCACTAACAAAACAAAATCAGTTAGTTAAACAGTTAAGCATTAATTGATTAGGTCAAAATGAGATATGATAGAAACATTGTAGGTGGTTGTGACAGATGGTTCACAGCAATTAAACTGCACAAACATAGGTAAAAATACATTTTTAACACAACAATATTATTTTACATATTTAAAACTATTATTTTAAACATTAATTCTGGAACAGGTCTATATTTAAAGTCAACAAAATTTGAACTTTACTTCTTTTCCTTATTCTTCCTTTATTCTTATTCATTCTCATTATGATATTTTTAGAAAGCACAGTGGTCGAATGGTAGTGTATTGCGCTTCCATGCCACAAACCCCAAGCTGGGCAAGGTTCACTCAGCCTTTCATCTCTTCATTGTGTTGATAAAATGAGTACTAAGCTAGCTTGGAAACTAAACAATGGGGTTTTGGGTCTGACTAACCCCTGGTCGGAACATCAGCTCATGCATCTCAGGGCCTAAGGTCACAAAAACTGAGATGGGCACCGTAGGTCTTGCCTTATCTGGGCTGTTGTGCCACTGAGTTTAGTTTATGATACTTTTATGGCAAATGCACAAATAATATCTGGTTTAAAAGACAAAACACTGAAATTACTGAAAAACTGATACACACACCAGCATAATGTTTGGATTCCCTCGAGCATGCAGAACTATTGCAACATGATACAGCTTGAATCCATTAATGTGTGATGATATTTTGGAGATATAATCCACACCATAAATCTTGCAGAGGAATCCACAATTCTAAAGGAGGTGAAGGTAATTGAAATCTTTTTTTTTTTTTTTTTACAGTATGTTTCCAGGCATTCCATATATATCCTTCAAAGTTTATATCTAGTTTTAAGGACAAAAAGCTTTACCAGCTTGAAGATTCCCTACTTAACATGCAGGACATGGCTTCATGGGAATTTCTTCATAACCTATACATATCCATCAGCCTGGTATAGCTGACAAATGTGAATTATTAAACTAGTTAATATGTTTCCAATTTTCAACATTTCAATGACAAGATGATGCACATAGATTTGCTCTTTGCAAGTCATCAAAGGTATGTAGTAAGTAGATTTTTGGTTCTAAAAGCTAATATCAAGAAGGAACCTTTGTGTGCAGTTCCCTTGTTGACAACTGTGGGTGCTCTACAATAACTTGAAACAATGTTGCATATCTATCTCAAGAAACAACTCTTGAGAATCAACAATGATCCAGTTTCTTCAGCCTTTTTCTGCTCTCAACACTGTCAGAGAATTTATGTTTTCCCAAAATCTAATATTCACAATACATTTTTGTAATGACAATACAGGGAAATCCAAATTTTGTTTTTTCCTGAAAAATTCTGTATCTCATCTCATGAGCACCAACAACTAATCCTTGTTTAAAATGATTTAAATCCCAATTTCCTGCCTTTATAGCAAAAAATTTTTTAAAGAAAATCTAACAGCAGCTGTCTAGCTACCTATATATAAGTGATACCAATATGCATTTGTTACATTTCTCCATTATTTGCAAATGTATGAATGAGTTTGTTTTTATGACACTTCAATTTATTATAATATAGATAAATAGCATTATATTTCCATAGGGTCAAAAATATTAAAAAGGACTTTTTTATTTAATTTTTCAACTTTATGCAATTTTTATTATATAATGTTACATAATTTTCTTCATTGAAAGAAAGAAAGAAAATAGAGTATTATTTTGAATACTTGTCAAACATATCTCGATCTCTTTAAGTCAAACTCTAAAGTCATAAAATGCAAAAAAAAAATTCTCACTTTCCAAATATCTTGTCTTTTGAAAACAGCTTTTTTATTCAAGCCAAGATAAAAGGCCTTTACTTTCGAATATAACACCAACCATGGGTTAAGTTCCACTCCAACAGCAGGAAAACCAATTTTGGCAGCAGTTAAAACCTAAAAATTAAAACATGAAAATATAATTAATATTTATCAGAAACATATTCAAATAAATATCATTTAAAAATATATATTACACTGTTTTATCAGTAATTATGCCAAAATTCTGTTTTGAATTATAGAAGATACATGCATTTTTAATCAACTATTTTTATAATTAATGGTTTACAAGTAATAGAATTAGTTAATGAATTAATATAATGAATTTAAAACTACAATATCTCCCTGCTTTATTACATTAAAATTTTTAATGGTGTGATGAACGGTGATATAATAAAACCATAGTTTATTAAATACAACAACATTCCTTCCCAGGCTGAAAAAAGTGCTGCAATAAAAATTAAAATAGATTCCCTTTCCCACACACACACACAAAAAGTTTTATCCAATAACAAAAATACTTAGCAACAGATGAGATTAAAAGGGAATATGAAGCACATTATCCCATAAAATATTTTTCTAAAATAAAAAATTTTATCACCCATTCAGTCACAAATCATTAAAATCAAAATATATCATGAAAAATTATCAGCTACAGAAATAATTACAAGCAGTTTCCTAACAAATGATGAATTGTAACAGTGGCATAATGGAGAACACAAGGAAAGTCAGATAAGGAAAGCCTCTGCAAAGTCAGATTTGGGGCCCCAAACCTGATCTTACAAGGATTGCAAAACCATAACATCAGGCTTTGGGCTCCCCTGCAATGTGGGGATGTACTTTACACCATTGAATTGTAATGCATTAATTATTTGTGAATATTGAAACATTATGAAAGAATCATCATAAATAAAAATTTATTTCATGTATTATTTATGTTGATTTAAATAAGCAATGAAATTCAGAGAAATATAAAAAAAAAATATATATATATATATATATAATTTCAGTCACCATGTGCACTGATGAAGTCCTGTATATGCCATGGCATTGAATTAAGCATAGGAATGGCCTGATGAGTGAATTGCTGATTAATATAATTTCAAACATGCTCAATGAGTAACAAATCCAGGGAATATGCAGATCATGCCAGAAGTAGAACCTTTTGAGCATTGAAAAAGATTTGTACATATCAAGCAACATGTGGATGGACACTGTCTAGCTGAAATACAACTCCAGAGGCATAACAGGAGGGGTAAATTCTGGGGCTTCATAACTTGTCTGGTGTGGTACTCATTATTTTAGTTCCCATAAATGTGAGGAGATGAAATCAAACATATCCGATTACCTCCCAAAATATATCCATAACACAAGGGATTCATCAGTATGATGTTGAATAAATCCTTCTGAGAATAAGTGTTAATTTCTGTAATGTCTGACAAGTATGCATCTATCATTATAGTCCAAATTGTAGCAAGATTTAACTAGGAATATGACTTGCTACCAATCATCATATCATTTACTATGTTGTAAGAACAGTGTAGCCCAAAACATTGATGATTTAAAATCGAAAGTATCAGATAATCCCAAGATGAGAGGCAATTTCACGATATGAAAGTCAAACAACAAGGAGGACAATTATGTGGCTCCATTTGTAGTCTACTAGTTACTCACATGGCCATTTGCCTTTTTGGCAAGGGGAATTGAATCAATCATTTACACTAGTCAAATGATGATACACACATTTGAATGCACCTTTACAATACTCAATTGGAAGTTTGGAGGGTGGCTTTTATCAGATAGAATTTACATAACATTTAATTCACAACCAAAGCTATTTCAAGAATTACAAAACTTAGCCCACATTAGGAAAAATATTCATTAACAGTTGGGCTTTAATAAATATGAAGCATTAATAAGTTTATCAGTTACATCGATTTCTTAGTAGTTCATATAAATAAATAATGAGGAACTTATTAGCAAATTAAATAGAGCAGCATTTTACTTTTTTCTATACAATTCTTATTTTCAATTGTCGACAATACAAGTTTCAGATTTGAATGCTATGACACTATCTACATCTAAAGTGCTCTATTTATGCTGAAAGACACTTTCAAATGGGGAGAAGTAATTGTTGTTGAATGCTATGACACGATCTACATCTAAAGTGCTCTATTTATGCTGAAAGACACTTTCAAATGGGGAGAAGTAATTGTTGGTCTCAAGCATGTGTACAAGTTGAGCATTCACCATTTTCTTAAGAAGTTTGAAGAGGTAACTGGTTAATGCAATGGCTCTGTAGTGTTTGAGGTATTCTCACCCAGTTTTGGGAATGGAATTACAATACCAAATGGTTGTATCAAACCAAGGGGAGAAATATGTTCCAGCCATATTTTCTAGTAAACATGGAGAAGGCTTTGGAGTACGTTGCAAGACAGTTGCTTCAGCAGGATGTAGGTAACATTTCAAGTCTAGGAGATGTTAATTTGGTCTTGTTTAGATGATGAATAAACTCTTTCTTAAGGAAAGATCTATTGTAAGATAATTGCAAAATGATCTTCACTTTTAGTGCATTCCTTAGTAATATGGATTTTTTTCTATATGAATCAGCTTATGACACAGATGAGATGTGGGCACCTATTGACTCAGCAATACCAATCTATTTAATCATTTAACTATCAGTTTGAGAAATGCAAAAGATCGGAGTATTTGAATAGAATCCCATAGCTCTTTAATTTTGCATCATATGTCTTTTCTGGGTAAAGAAAAATTAATACCCAAGATGTATTTCATGCATAACTCTTGTTGACTATAGTTATGCTCTTTTCATGCTTCTACCCATGTTTGCTAGAAACAGAAAATTGGCAAAACTGAGGAATCTTTGGAAAATACTCTGTGCTCTTCCTTATTTCTTCGACTCAGCAATATTCTACCAGGGTTGTCATTGTTTATAACAGGAAAGAATGCCTGCGAATCAAATTGTTAACAGTATTCAAAATAATCTTGGTGATTCTAGCAACTGCAGTATCAATATTTCACACAACTACATTACAGAAACTAAGAGTATGAGAGGAGTAAAGAGACCAATCTGCAATATCATAAATATATTGCAATGGTTTTTGTGTTCGTCAGAGGTAAAAAAAAAAGGGGGACACATAAATATAGGAATGTGATTATTATTGTGCAGATAAGCCAGACACTAAAGTTGAGATGAAGAGCTACACATAACAAGGCCCAGTGCATGAAAGGTGTGGGGATTTGTGCAAGTAGATTTCTCCACCATTATACAGCAAACAGAAGCAGTGATAAGACAGCAGCTATTCATTCTGTTGGTCATGGAAATTATTACTTTGACTGCCCCACATGTAATTGTGAACATTAAAATCACCAAGAAGTATCAATGGTGTAGGAAGCTGATTGACTAATACATTAACATTCCGCTGACTTATAACATCATTAAAAGGAAGATATAGATTGCATATTGTTATCATTTGCTTCCCATGTACTTGAATGGCAATGGCTTGCAGTCAGTATATAAGGGAAAGACGTTAAACAGGTACTCATGGGATATCAACAGAGCTACAATTCCTATACTATTGTCCATGTATACAATACTGGAGAAATTTCACCATATCTGTAGACTTAAAGTAGGTTTCCTGAAGTGCATTGCAGGCAGGGAGATAGTCTGAGATCAATGTCATCAGAGAGCTTATTGCAGAAACCAACAATTCAAGGATGGAAAAAGAGCTGTATAGGAAAAAACAAAATTAGATATACATATAGAAATTCACTATACTTCAACAAAGAAGTGGCCTACCATGTCCTGCCTAAATAACTTTATTACTCCATTCAAATTTTTAGATGTGATATCACTTGTTAAATGCATATACATTTCTTATTGCCCTTATAAAGCATTTAATTGAAAATATACCTTTTGTAATTATTTACTCAACCAATTAAAACAGAAAAAGTTACTTTGATTTCATTTTGACAAATATTTTTTCTAGCTTTTCATGCATGTAAGTTAAATTAAATAATAAACCAACAAAAGGGGAAAGAAAATATTAAGCATTAAAAAGATATTAAATATGGTTAAAATGTAGTAAATACAGAATGCTTTATGAATTTGGTGATGTTTTTTAGATTTCATGGAATGATGACAAATTCATTCTGGCAAATTAGCATCATACCTGTAATATAACAAAGCAGTTTGACTATAAATAGTACTGAATACTCAGTTAGTGAAAAAGACATGAATCTGATTGAGAAGACTTCAACTAGAGCATCTTTAGTACAAAGATTTTTCCACAAAATCTCTTGATTTCTTGGCAACTTTTTAATGTAAAAAAAGGGTTGCAAAAATACTTTTTTTTAATATCAGGAGTTCCCCAAGCCCATCTTCCACAAGTGGAGATGAAAATCAAATGCAAGAATTCCTCTCTAACCTTTAAAATCATGAAAATAGAATAGGAGTACCCTATCCTATATTATAACCTTGCCCATCCGGTAGTGGTTAGCGACACTGACTGGTGTGCCGTAGGACCTGAGTTCGAATCTCAGAGTAGGTATGGATGTTTGAAAATGTATACAGCCTATGCAGCATGAGGGTACTCTAAATAGCCATCGAGCCGCAAGTCCTCTCGTGAGGTTGGTAGAAGAGGAAGAGAGGCGAAAGGCTCCTTATCCCCTCCCCCAAGGGTGTTCTCCGACTAAATTGAGGTGGAACCGAGCTGAGAAAAAATCGTACTCTCACCTGTATGGTGCTCATGGCTACGGTTACAGACAGGCGTACATTTAGTTCTTTGGCAAGATGAATTTCAAGGGCCTGAATCTGATGCAGTCAAGACCAGGTGGCATAAGTAACAACAACATATTATAACCTTACACAGATAGACAATGAATAATTTAAGAAAAATAGTAGTGCAGTGAATGCAACAACTGAAACATAATATTTAAATACTCACGATTCTTCCATCTCCACTTCCCAAATCAATTAAATTTCCTTTCCGTGTTTTCAATAGACTAATAACATTCTGTATTTGGTTATCTGTTGCTGGAACATATGGGAGACAAATTCGACGAAAGGCTGGTAATACAAATGGTAGAGACCCAGCCAACAAACTTACAGCAACAGCACCAAAAGTACCAATTGCAATAAATCCAAATGTTTTTTTATGCTTTTCTTCCATTTTCTAAAATAAATCACATTGTAAATAAGCCCTGAAATAAATATAAGCTTGATAAAATATTCAATTCTTCAAATATATGGATAAAAGTTAGTCAAGAGCACATTGTAGGATTATTGATTTTGTGTTCTTAAATAATACACTCACATGCTTACAGTCGGCATCTTATTTACAAACATGTTCTTGATGTTGCCAAACTGTATTATGAAATTAAACTTTATTATTATACTAATCAAGTTCCATGAAAAACTTTTTATTTGATTAAAGGAAAAATAGATTTAGATGAAAGGTAGAATTTAAAGCTTAACATTTCTTCTTTTTAAATAATGGTTTATTTTTCTATTATAAAAATTTACATATTTATTTGTATGTATAGCTGTAAATAAATTTCTACTCAACTTCCTACGGTGTGCAAATAAATGCGCGAAATTGAAATTTTTGTGTTGGGTGAATTTGCTTTAAAATGATTTTATTTTGGTTTATATTTGTTTTGGTTGTGAAAAAAGGGCTCATAATACTTTACGGAATTTGTTTTAAGTTTATAGGTGGGTTGACGCCACATTAAGGAATATAATTTTGAACTTAAAAAAAAATAAATTAAGAAGTGCATTGAAATATAAGTCAGAGAAATTTTGAGAACTAATAATTTTGTGAGTGTATTTATTATTATGTCTTTGAATTGTGATACTCGGAAAGAAATTCATATATGTCTTGTATGTGACGAAAAATTTGAGCAAAAGGATATATTGAAAGTTCATTTAAAGAATCATACGTATAAAGTAGAAAACTTTAACTTGTCTGCCACAGAAGCACCCGAAAGTTTTGAACTGGAAAGCTGTTCAGATGAGTTGTTTCCCAATGAGTATTTTTTTGATGAAGTTACCTTAAACGATCAAATAAATAAAACAGTTCCTATTAAATTCAAAGAAATCCATGTATGCAGTACATGTGGAAAAGAATTCAAAAGAAAGGATCACTTAAAGAAACATTATATAATTCATTCTGGTAAAAGACCATTTATTTGTTTTGTTTGTGGCAAAGATTTTGCAAGAAAGGACCGTTTTAAGGATCATTGTACCACACATTTATCGAATGGATGGTCTTGTTATTTTTGTGGACGGATGTTTTCCCAAAGATACATTTTGCGTAAACATGAAATGATACATAGAGGTGTCAAACCGTACTCGTGTGATTTATGTGATAGGAAGTTTTCAAGAAAAAATGATCTCTTACGACATGGAACATCTCACAGTGGAGAAAAAACTAATTTTTGTGAAATATGCGGAAAGGGCTTTTCACAAAAAAGGCTGCTTAAGCGACATTTACGAATACATAAAAGTAATGATCAGATTAAATAAATAATTTTGAGACAATTATCTGAAATATGAACTCGCACATAATTTGAATTATTTTGAAATTGTTCTGATATATGTTTGCATGTATTATAAATTATGTGATAAAATTTTCAATTCAATTATTGCTTATATAATGTAGCTATTTTGGGAAAGTTTTAAAGTATATTTTGCCTATGTCAAAAAATGTGTATATTTTTATCACACAATCATTTTCGTTCATATTTTTCCCCTATTTTAATTTTTATTTAAAAACTTCATTATGTAAAATTATAAATTTACTGTCCATAACTTGAAAAATGTGTCTTGCAAAAACTAGTCATATATATGCTTATATAGCTTAGAAAAACTTTAATATCCAGTATAATTGTTATATAGTTTATATTTATTGATAATTTCTCATAGTTTAATATGTTTTTATTTGGAATAAATTTGTTTTTTATTATATGTGTTTTTTCTAAAACTCTACCTCAAGCACATCAGTACTGTAAATTTTGTAAAAAGCAAATAGTTGTAATTATGTTGATGTTAAAATAAAAGAGTAATAAAAAGATTACACGGATGGTTCTACATTGTTCAATAAGAGTATCTTTTGGAATGCTTACTGTAAAATTTAAATAAGTATGACTAAAGTGCTACTTCTTAAACATGAGAAAATCAGTATAACCATGGTTAAAAAAAGGTATTTCAAATAAACTTCTGATTGAGCTTCAAAATTATCAGGTCTATAGTAGTAGCTGTTATGTAGCTTTAGAGTACAATGTTAATAAAAATAAAATCCACACATAAATAAACTTAATTCAAAAATTGAAAGTCAATTTATGTATTTTGGGCTGGAGTGTAGAATTAGGGGGACAGAGTTGGATTTGGCAAAGTTTATCTGGATTTCATGGTGAGATAAATTCATTCTGGCAAACTGTTTAATTTAGTAACCCTTGTACTTTAAAATGCAGTCTTTTGATAAAATCATTTGTTCTTTATCCTTAATTGCTATACATTATTTAAAATCTGCAGAAGTTTTGAAAAAGATAATTTTCAGACAAACCATTTAATTGTTCTTAATTAAGAAATAGCTTGTATTGCAGAATTGCATCGGAATCTCTCGGAACAACTATCGAAACATCGGTGTTTTGGCAACCACTTCTAGTCACCAAAAATTGCTAACTGTACTCCTATTCTACATTTTAATCATATTTTGCAGTGTTAACTTTGATTTTAATAACGGTATTAATGGTAATACTAAAGATTAATGTAATTTTGTCTTTGGAATCTTAATCGAAAATTCATCATCATACTTTCTTTTATCAAGAATCTTATTTTAAAATGCATAAGTGATGTGAAATCTAAAATGTATGTGTGCAGATATTTTTTAAATTAATGTTATTATATATAAATTTAATCTCAAATCTACTAGCATAGCCAAAAGAAATTAAATAGCACTTTTTCTCCACATTTAATTATTATGAAAAGTCTAAAACAATTGGTTAGATTAAATTAATAAATGTGGGAATATAATCAATGTATTCTAGATATATACAGATTTAATACAATGTGTGTTTTCTTTGACATGTCACTGAACCTAAGCTTCCATAACTTTGGGAAAAAAATTACTGTAATAATTCAAATTTATATAGTAAATGTATTTAAAATGATAGAAATAAGCTTTTTAAATCTAAAGAAATGTGATTGCATATTGATCATTGCAGTTATTTGGAATTGTGTGTTCAGCTGTATATATAATTAAACACTTTCTCTTATAAAATGCCTATAGGTTTATAATTCTAGAAATATTACAAGTAATGATGGGGGATATTAAAATCTAGATATTTATTTTTCTTTCAAAAAATGAAATTTTAGATATATTTAACCCTAAAGGTTTTAAATTTTTTATATAGATTAAGTGTTTTAAAGTTAGGATATATGAGGTTATATTATCCCTATTTGGAATTTAACTCTAACCCTTGTGTTTATATTAAACATTTTTCAATTATCTATTTTTGCTTAACACAAGTTTCATAACTTATATGCCTGGCGATTTCAAACTAGTCAGATGACAAGGCAATCACCTGAGTTGTCACTTGGAACTTCTGCATCACACCAACAGGATTTTAAATCTCGACAGATTTTACATGCATCAACCTCTCTACCCAGCGAGTCTTCGGTGGTTCTTGGTTTCGAACTTGTGACTCGACAATGCTGGCCATGACTCATGTCAATTACCACTCGACTACCGTAGTGATGTATCTTGTTGAAATGACATGCCATGAAGTACCTCCCATACACTTTGATAAACACAAATTTTAGGTAATAGATTTAAAACATTAGGTTTTTATAACTATTTTCAGGAAGGTAGAGATCTTTCAAATTGTATGTAGTTTTAAAAAGTACTTGAATGTTCAGGCAAATGTGGGCATTTGGAAATTTTTTTAAAAAAATATAGCATTTTGGAAAGCTAATAAAAATTGAATTGGAAATTTTTCAGGCTTCTAAAATGATTTTCATTGCAGAAATGCATGCAACAAAAAATAAGCATTTGTCAATCTAAATGAGATTTTATTCTTGAATTCGCTGTTTTAACAAGATAACATCAATTAGTGCACAAGAGGATGGAATTCAATGCCCTCTATACACAATTTTTTCATTTTTAACATCAAAATTACTTGATGCTTTCGTCCCCCATAAAGTAGTCTGTGCATCACTTGATGACATACTTATTTCAAGGGAAGCACGAATTTTAAATACATTTAGGTTTTTGAAATATTTTTGTCAAATTTGTAAGATATGTTTCTTTTAAGTAATGTAATGATTGAAAATATAAAGCAAAAGATTTTTTTTTACACTTTTAGAATGCGAGTTTTTTTACGATTTTAAGAGAATAGGATTTTAAATTACTTTAAGAAATTTGTTATACAATATTTTTCTGGAATAATTTTCAGCAATGGTCATGATTTGGCTAAGTTTTTTGAATGCCATACATTATTCTGACACCCAAAACATCTGCTTTTAAGATATTGCTTGTGTAGACAAAATCAAAACTAGAATTCCAACATGATTTTGATTAATTTTAGATAAATATTCCCCTTCACTTGATTTGTAATTTTTTTTTATCTAATTTGGAAGAATATTATTAATATAACCAATTTTTTCTAATTTTTGAATTCTAACCTTCGTATCCATTAAAATTACGTTGCTCTTGATTCTTTTTTTTGTGGAAGTTTGATTTCATGATAAAACTGAGTTTACTTCAATGCATTTTAACAGATCAGCGATTCCCAAAGTGGTCTATATAGACCCCCAGGGGTCTATTGCGACCTGCAAAGGGTCCACGCCAGCTAAAAATAATTTGGGGGTCCATGAGGTGTAAGATGACTATGATAGTGACTCATTAAACTAAATCGCGAGTTTAATTTTAAAAGAAAATTTAATCAAATGAAAACCAAATTTTACCTATTTTTAACAGATTTATATATTTACTAAATTTAATTAGGTAAATTTGCACTTACAGAGAGACAGGAAAAACTTTATTGAAACAAGATCCATTTCAGTGTTTCTTTCCGGAATTAAGTTAAAGAAGTATAATATTGGAGGTCCCGAATTTTCTCAATTTGTCACAGACAATCTATCAGGACGTTTTAACATACGTTCAACACATTTAACTGCCTTTTATTCAGATTTTGAAAGCAGGTTTGGGAATGCTTTGACTATGGTAATGCCACAGTAGGCAATGGATTCATATGGTCATATTGAAAAAAAATGTAACATTACAATATGAACTGATCGGAATCAGCACTAACGAAGATCTTAAAGTTTAGAAACATGTCAGTAATTTTGGCTTTAAAAAGACAAACCTGTTATTTGTCCTGAATCATGGAATATAGAGAAAAAATTTTTAATTGCTTTTTCTAGTAATAAGGAGTCAGCTCGGTTGTCAATCACCAAAAAATCTGACAAGATTGATACCAAATATTGAAAATTTATTATTGTAGAGCCAGATTCAACACTCCCATTAAAATGATTTGTTTGTTGTTTAGTTATTTTACGTAACAGATATTTTATGTATTATAATTAATCAACATGTGATTTTTAAATTTTAAACATTATATTTCATTAAAGTTAGAAATTTAACTCTTTTAAAGTAGTAGTAGTAACAGCTGTCAAAAAGACATTTAAGTTGATGAATTTGCAAAAATTCAATATTAATCAAGCAGGGGTCTATCCCAAACCAAAAAATATGGCAAGGGGTCTATGAGATAAAAAAATTTGGGAACCTCTGAGTTAGATGATAAATTGTTCAAACAGCCTTTGATCTATTTGGCACTAAACAAACTTTTTATAGTATTTGGAGGATCAATTTTTGTTTCATAACATTTACAGATAATCTGTTGTGGGTTCTCATGAGTTTTCCTTTAAATACATTACTTGAGTTTCTTCATGACTTTGCTTGATTTCAGAACCTAACCCTGTGAAGGAACCGTAATATATGCAAATAGACATTACTGTTTAGATCTGGGGTGGGAGGGAAGATGAATTAGAGTATACAATGAAGTGCTGTGGTAGTTTTGAGTAGTATGGCATGTGAGTGATAATCATGTTGAGCAATTGCCCAGAAGATAGCAAGAGCTATTGGAATAACCACTCAGTCTTCCTTGAGAGGTATGAGCAAACTGTTTATTATTTGTAGAAATTGCTTTATCCTCTATACGTGGTTTATGGATATTTTGAATTGAGGAGAAATAAAGTTATCTGAGTAATTTTGCACTTACTGACTTTGTGAACACAGGCTCACCACAACTCTTTTACAAAATAGAATCTTTTTAAAAAGAACTAATTAAAATTTATAAAAATAATAAATAGGGAAACCTTTTTTATAGAATTAGTGCAGAGGGCGATACCCTTTTCAATCATAACAATAAATTTACCAATTCAACAATCAATCTCCACTCACTAGTAATTCTGGACTTGTCTACTTCTCAATAGATAAATCCAACTTTTTTTATTTTTTTTATCAAACATTTGAAAAGCTCCTTCCAGGTAAATTAAAAAGCAAACAGAAAATTTTTTAAAATATATCAAAATATAATTATTTTAATTTACTAATCGATCAGAAACTCAAATTTAAACAAGATGTAAAAAATTATTTAATTTAAAGAATGCTCACAATTTTTAATGGCCATAATCACACGACTACAATTAGGTTTACAATGTAAAAGCTAAACCGGCACTTTCATTCTGCAATTTAAGCCAAAGTAGATATAATGAGCACAAGTATCAAAATTAATTTCTCGTATTAAGACTTTACTTAAGGGTACAACTACATACAAAAATACTTACTGTAAGTGATCTTTTAAAGTAATACAAGTAAACAACCAAGTTGTTTTTTTAAATTATGTTTATTATGATTTCACATGATAAAGAGATCTACAGGAATAAATTATTTAATTGAGCATGAATATTATCAAATAAAGCTTCTTAAGTTTAACTTTCCCCATTAAAATTATAACTAAAACACTTTTTATAGAAAATAGTCAACAATGATACAAACTTAAATTGCATACATAAAAATTTAAATCATACTAACTAATAGAGAAATTTTTTTAAAAAAACTTTATTATATAGATAAAAATTAGTGATCCAAACAAAAGCAGCTACAATGAGCACACAACTAAAATTAATCATGCAAATTTAAAAACTATTCCTGCCATAAATATTAAAGATTTATTTCATGAAAGATAGCTTATCATAAATATTAAAGATTTATGGTAAGCTATCTTTCATAAAATAATAAAAATAAATAACTATTTCTTTTTGTAATTATATTCATTTTATGGTATCACAAGAGATCTAACAAGGAAATTACTTTTTGAATATAACTATACAGAATTTCTCACAGAATTATTTTTCATTTAAATCATCATCAAATGATATGAAGCAATAATAATAATAATAAAAACCAATACAGAAAATTTTAAGAGTAAATCTACAAAATGGTAGTAATTCCATTGATTATTATTTCAGACATAGAATTATATATTCAGGGATAGAAATTCAAAATTTAATTACATAAACTTTATAAGAGCCTTTGCAAAAATTATAGTACTGAGTTCAATCATAAGATCAATTTAGTATTTTTCATTCAATATTATATTATTTATAAGTTTATTTAAGAACAATATATTTATTAGTCTTAATTTTTTTTTAAAAAAATTGAACCATGTTTCAATAATCTTTTCAAAATATATTGAACAGAACTGTACATTTAAGTAGATAAGAGTTTACTTTTATCAATTTAAATCCCTGCTGGACATAATCTTGAAAAAGGCTTTGGAGTGACACAATTTTCTGGTTCAGTTCAATCATCATTTATAAAGAAATTCCCCTTATTATTTCACAAAACTCTGGGCAGGTTTTTGTTTTGAAATAGCAATCAGTCAACTTAATTATCATGATTTGTATTCATTTTTAGTTAAATTTATAATATACTTTGAAAATTTAAAATCTTTTGAGTGAAAAAAATGGAAGTTTCTTCACAATCAATTTTTTTTTTCTTTTTTACAAAGGTTAACCATTTATGTGAAAGCATTTTGAGTTAAAGGCATTTTAAGAACTACATGAAATAAATTTATGAACTATGAATATATGTGGACTCTGTATACTAGATGAGCAATTAAAAATTGGTTCTAAAAAGCAGTAAAATAAATAAATGCCCCTTACACATTTTCAACAGCATTAAAAAATTGTTACAGTCCAACAACTGTGAGTTGTTCAGCATTAATATTTTTGTGATATCGAATATTTACAAATTAGTGAATAAATACGTTGACCAGTAAATATTCTAATACAGTATTATTAAACAGTTGCATTTATCATCCAATTCTGGCTAAAAAAAAATCCTTAAAATATTTCATATGATTTAGTTATCTTAAAAATTTTTCTCAAAGAAAACTCAATCACTTGACCATGGTTCAAAATTACGAGGTCCGTTGCCAATGTGCAGCTGGACAGTGCAACGTTAATATTCACTCACTCACTCAAAGAAAACTCAAAATATGAAAATAATAATAATTTCTGAAATGATCTCTTCTTAGAAGAATCATTACTTCCTTACAAATTATGTATGGGAGAGGGAGAGAAATTGCTCCAAATACTAATATGGTTAGTATATGTAGCTCATGCAAGAGAAATATATCCTAAAAATGCTTAAATACAACAGATAATTTTATTTAATGATGTTATTTCCTACATATTGAAGATAAACAGAGCTTTTTGACATCATTAATATATATATTTTTTTATGAACATTTACTTCAAGATTCACAAACAAATTCTTTACACACACTTTTATGTACAGTTTTAATGGGATAACAGTAACATCTTTCAATCTTGTAGCTATAAAGACAAAATGATAGTGAATTTTTCTTAAAATCAATAATTCTCTAATAAAAAAGAATTGAAAATGGACAAAAACTGATGAATATGAAATGTCATTTTTATTAATAATATACAACAAATATTGGTTTAATTCTCAGAATTTGGTCCCTCATAATTTGAAAATAAATGAAAGTTCCAATGAGTCATTATTCTACAAAGAAGCAATGAGATGTTGAATCCCATGGCCATAATTGCAAAACAAAATACTAGTGCTATCTCAAAAAGATGTATTACATACCGAACTCTGAGAATAAATTGATATTTCTGATGACATTGTATGATATAAGCCTTAACACAAACTAAACTTTATCTTATTTAATGTGATCAACAAAATAATGCTATTACTTTTATAATATAACTGTCAGAACAATGTTCCATGTATAATTAAACATAAAAAATTAACTTTAGTTAAGTGTCAAATACATGAGATAATGGAAAAGACATTCATGTAGTGGATGTTGCTGGAAATTAAGTCTTGCTCACAAAAGAGAAAGAAAGAAAAAACATTCAGGTCTTCTTGAAGGCATAATACATTTCAAGTGGTTTATTGACTTTCCAGTATTTTTCATTTACTTGATCAAGGGTAGTATTTCCATCCAGAGGTGAAAATTGTCCTGGAGTAACTGCTATATAAATTGTAAATGGTGTCACTTCAGAAGGTGCTTCTGTACCAAGTTCATCTTGTTTATCAAGGGCAAATCTCATTGCAAGATATTTTGATAAATGATCCACTAGAAAATATTTTTCAAAAAATTAAGAATTATTTTAGAATGTTTTTTATGCATAGTTATCAGACTTTTGAAAAACGATCAATTAATAAAACACACACACCTTAATATCAATCATATGAATAAATACAGTAATGCATATCAAATTTAAAATAATAAAATTTATATATACTGATTTACAATTTTTTTTGACCAAATGATATCATAAATTTATTATAATATACCAAAAAATTTCAGATCTATATAAGTTCAACACTAAGTTTTAAAAACATTTAGATTTCTTGAAATAAATATAAGGAAACAGTATTTTTTTTTTCAAAGGAGACATTGAAATATCAGTACATTCAACAATTGACAACATTGTACAATCAGTACATCGACAACATGCCCTTCAATAAAGTTTTGTTTCAGAAAATACTTAGCAATTGTCTTTAGAATGGCATCAAATATATTTTTTTTAACTGTAGCCTATTTCTTCATCTAGAAAAATAGGCTGCTATAAATCGTAGAATATCTAGCTATTAATCACTGGCAAGTGGAGCCACCCAATATGTATAAGTAATGACTTGTTCTAATTTGATAAGTTATTTTCCCAGAAACAAATTAGAAATAGATTATAATGAACTGATAACTCATAATTGTATGATTAAGAATTTTCAGATTGTTTAAAGCAAATTCAATCATTTATATGCATTCACTTTTTATGCATTTGAGTAATCAAATAGTTAGAAAAAATATTAAGAGTATTTAACTTTATACAATATGACGTATAATAAAAATTATTAATATCAAGGAATGTATAATCTTTATTATGTTGGCCATAATTTCTCTAGTATTTATTCATTTTAGGGACCACGAAGCCAGGCAAAATGAAAGCAAATATGAAAAATTTTGGCTTACACCAGTTGCTAATATTTCAAATAAGCAATGTCATTAAATATTGTGACATATTGAATGTTGATATTATAAATAGGGAGTAAATTTTAAAGTATCATAAATTTTACTACCATTTTGTTACAATGATGAAAATCTGGAACTTGTTGACAAACAATGTAGATGTGTAATAGGCTTTTTTTTTTCATTAGAAGAAAATTTAAATCAATCTTCCTAATTTTAATCAATTCTTTGATCAATTGATTATACCATGCAAGTGGAAGTAGGTAAGCAAGAAAAGCCACAGAGGATATAATGTAATTTATTAGCGTGTGATCTCGGAATAGAAAGTAAAATTCTCTTTATTAGAAAACATTCAATAAAATCTTTAATAATATTGATAATTCGATCAACTAACCAAATTGAAAGATACACCCCAAATTCTTAGCTTCTATAGACCTTGTAATATACTAATTGACAACTTTTATATAAAAAATTACTACTTTAACACTTTCACTTTAAAACTTGCTTTCTTGAGTTTGAAGATCGGTTTCATTCAACCTGCTTTCTATGCTATGAATGGATTTTTACACCTCTACACACTTAAGTTGTAACACATAGCTGACAGTCTGTCAGCCAATTACAGAGCTTTCTCTCATTAACTTCATCTCATGGAACTTTTCTCAAAAATTCTTCCTCCTTCAAAATCTTTTGATATTTTAGCTGTATCTGGATTGGCTATGCCATGCCCTGCTCACTTCACTGATCTAAAAATTTCTGCTTTCCATAGCTTTTGTGAATTTAATTTTTATTTTAATTTATTTAAAGTTTATACTGTTTATATGAAATAAAATGTTTTATTTTACATAAAATATTTCATATTACAACCGAGCAATGAAAATACTTATTACAGTTATTCAGAACCCAAGGATCAGAGATCAAAGGGCCATACTCTCCATTCACATATCTCCAACCAATTATCAACACAATGTCAGTCTTTGAGTGATGAATTGATCCTTGAGATCTAGCATTCCTATTATTAGCTTTACCTACTTATTGTTTGGCCAACATACTTAGTATCTAAGAGAGTCATGATATCAACACCAGATGGATTTTAGCCCAGAAACTGTATATTGATATTACTAATGTTCCTAAGCAACAACTCGGAAAAGCATTAGTGAATCTATAGTCCCTAGGACTGATAAGTATCACTTTTTTATATAATGTTAATACTATAGGTAAGCCTTGAGATACACATATCTTAGAAAAGGATCTCAAATTCCTAATTTATCTACGAGATTGGGAATTTTACACTGGATAGCTTAAATACTTTGTATGTTTTTATATCAAAAAAGGCCACATTAAATTTATTAAAACAAGACTATCCATTAACAAGGGAGACAATTTTCTTCATTTTTTACTTTATTCAGTACTTATTGTACTGGATGGCCCCAGATATTTCTGTCATCAAATTTGGTGATGAATTTGCCAAGCTATAATAGTGACAGATAGTTCTGTTACCTCTACCACCCCCTACTAACACAATAACAGCAGTAATAAAGCCATTTCACATTTTTTTAACAAAGTTTCCAAGTACAGGAAGGTTGATCAAATGCAAGGATTAATTATTCCTTTTTTTTTCAATCATTTAGAAGCAATTGGACTGAAAGAACTGATTGAATGATGCATCAGAGAAGGTCTGATCACTAAAAATTACAAATGTTCAAAAAACGGATATTGCATAAGATTGAGAAAAAGAAAATTCTAATTAATAGATTTGATTGGTACTGCTGTTCACAAAGAGATAATTATCATAATGGGATCAGAAGCAAAAGAGATATGTGGATTAGTATGAGTCATTTGAGTATGTGTATAATTAATGTTAGTTATAAGATACGGCATTGGGAAGTCATTAAATGAATTTGTTGTAGATGAATTACATATAAATAACAATACTGTATTCATTAGTTTATGTTTTGTTGCAATTTATTAATGCTACCTATAGAGAATGAGAATGTAGCAACTGGTGGGAAAAAATAAAATTGTTGAGAGCAAGATTAGTAAAATGAAGTATGGAAGAAGTAAATCTGTCAATGATAACTGGGTATTTGGAAGGTCTAAAAGAGAATATAATAAGTTTTTTGAGACATCCCTTCACAATGTTGTGTTTTTTTCAATTTTTACTTTTTTGGTGTATTTATTAATGTACTTTTTTTCAGAATTAAGTTTTTTCCAATGTTGGTCATTTTGTCATTAACTGTTCAATTGTTGTTTTTACATTATTCTTGGTTTTGAGTTTGATAACTGTGCTCTTAGCAGCATTCGGGCTCAATTTCAAAATTCATCACTAAGCAGCACACCAAGAGGATTTTTCCTACCTTTATTGGTTACAAGGATCATGGGCGAGTGACTGCCTTTCTGAGTAGTTCGGTCCCAGAAGAGCCCACACCCTTGGTGTGAATTATTTTGGTTGGCGATAATTGCACCGGCTTGGTAACCCTACTTTGATACACTAGATATGATAAACCTAACTATTTCTGGAATTTTCGTATTTTGTCGGCAGGCATTTCAGATTTCGTCGTTGGGCACCGGACTCGAAGTATGGCTGCGTGTGTGAGTGAATATACCTTAGAATTTTTTACTTTGTTGAATGTGAAAGGTAAGAAAGAATTGATTGAATGGTGCATGAAGGAAGAAAGGATTGATTGCTCCGAATAATGAATGTCCAACAAGCAACTGTTGGACATTCATATAATTGGATTCATATAATCCCATTTGATCAAAATGATCAAATGGGATTATATGAACGAAAGAGTGCTGTTTTGGATGGATTTGAATGGGAATGTTCAACCATTACCTTGCAGAATATATATGGCAGCACTCCCACAGTCATTCGCTTAGCGATGAGGCCTTCAAGACCTTTTTAGAATCTGCTGTTACGCTATACCCTCCACTCGGAAAAGATTAGCAGTAAAAAAGTATGTGCTATTTTTTAAATTTTTATCTTAAATATATTTCATTAATTTCTGTATTGTTTCCATATTTTTTCATTACGCATCCACCTTGTCTCGCTATATTTACTTGCCATCATTGTCGGTTTCACTTGGCGCCCTCTCGTTCTGGCTTGGCGCTTTTTTTCAGTTTGTCGCCAAAGTTGTGGGCTCTTCTAGGATTTTACCATAGTTAGCAACATGAATACAGATTGTATTATCTATCTACAGTTGTTTCTGACCTAAAATCCATCTGCCGTAGAAACCATGACACAGGGATAAATAGTTTGGTCAATGATAAAGAAATGTAAAGCAATACACCAATAATTAATAATGTTACACTTCCATCAGCATTTCTTGGGTACTTAAATAGGGATGGCATGACTGTATGATTAGAAAAGCTACTATGGTAAAATTTCCTTCTATTAAAAAAAGGTCATAGTATTTTCGGTTCTTCCGTGTTAGCATCACTGCAAGCAAATTGAGATGCCAAAGATTTACACCTTGATATCAAAAACGCAAAAATTCGAACGTCTGTTATAAGATAAAAAAAAAAATCATACATTTCGGTGGAAAATAGCACCAATTTGGTTGCAGTGATGCAAATACTGTATCTTATTCATTCATTGGCAACTTCCAAATTTTGGTACTTACATATTATTGCAACAATTGCCAACTCTATAAATAACTCACCAAGTTAGCAACCCGGATTTCTTATGTATTGTATGTGCTGAATTGGGAACCAGGTGCTTCGTTTCATATGTCACCAATAGGTTGTGATAATACATAAATAAGTTAACAATGTAACAGATAGGAAATGAGAGTAAAATTAACAATATTAAAAAATATTACAACCTATTTATAATACAAGTAATTGATATGTCAGAATTTGGCGTTTTCTATGTATTATTGTACTTGTCTTTAAGATCATTAACTAATAAGTACCGTTTACTCTTTTGGAACTAATTTGATAACGGGGTAATAGCGCCAAGTGCTGCTTGGCATGATCCTTATCCCGCCAAGCAGCGTTTCTTGCTGCTGGACTGAAATCCAATATGGCGGCCTAGCGGTAGTTTAATGATACACAATTTTAAAGAAATGTTTTGAAATACATTTAAATGTATTTCAAATAAAGGATATAGGAAGAGATTGAGAATAACCTAGATCAATCAATAAATAATGATTAATATGTAATAAAAAGTAGCATGTACTAATAGTATTATAAGCAGCATATAATAAGCTCATATTATTTTTATCGTAATTTTATGTAATATTCATATAGTACATTATATACTTGTTATTAGAAACAATAATCATAATATAATTAAATAGTAATTATTAAAAAGAATAATCGTCAGTGTAAAAAATAAAAATAATGCATAAGAGACCCTCGTAATACAGAACTATAAATAAATAACATAAGAATAGCTATAAATAAACAACAAAAATAGTTATAAATTAAATAATATAATAATTATAATTAAATAATAATTATTATAATTAAATAACAATATTAATTATAAATAAACAACAAAGTATGTAGTAATATTTATAAATAAATACTAAAAGAAACAATTATAAGTAATGAATATTATATGATTATTACACATAGTAATAATTGCATTTTTATTTCATTATGAATAAAATAATTACATAATGTATGTTAAAAGTAATTTAGAATATCAATTACAAAGTAGTGAAAGTGCAATCTGAAACTTGCACTGTAAGTTCCTCAACGAATTTCATCGAACAAAGAAACGAAAAAAATTTTTAAACGAAAATAAATTATTTATAGTGATAATTAAAAGCACAACACTTATTCTTTTAAGAAAAAAATATTCTAGAACTCACTCATTTTAGAAATATCCATATTCGAAAGTAGCCCATACTTAAACAGAAGACGCAAATAGAAAAATTAAACTGAAAATGGTTAAGTTTTTAAAGATATCGTCTGAAATTAAAGGGTTATAGCGAGAAAAAACGAATAAAAGTTATTTCTAATATACGTTATCCCCATGGGAACCACATCGACAGACGATGAAAATATTAAGGTAACCATATTGTAATATTATCGCCCATCTTGGCGAACATAAACAACAGCTTGGCGCTACTACCCCCGATATCAAATTAGCACAACTCCTTTTTTGAACTCAACTAATACTATATTAAAAAGTAACAATAGTTATTTAATAAATAGGAAGGTTGGGTACTTATGTATTATCGCAACAATCGGCAACCCTACTAGTATCTCTTCAAGTAGGCAACCCTGATTTTCTATGAGTTGTATGCGCTGAATTGGCAACCAGGTGCTTTGTTTCATATAATGTCGCCAATAGGTTGTGATAATATATAAGTACTGAAGGTTGTTTAGTAAAAATTTTAGACTTAAAAGTTAGATCTCTTTAAATACATAAATTTAGAATACAAACAAAGTCTCATTACCTGTAGCATTGGCTGTCGTTTTAATGTAACGCACTTGAGCATAGGAAGGTTCAGTATCGTCTCTATCATACGGATAAGGTTTAAATACAAGTTCTATTTCATTAATAGATGTTTCTGAAGAGCCTTCAGCTTCTGCTTCATGATTAGTACCTTCTGTACTTTCCTCCGCCAAATCATTTTCGGCATCATGATCAACTCCAGAACCAAGTGATTCATTTTCAGAATGAGTTTTCAATCTTTTTCTTGGCTGAGATGAATTAGCATCACTGGAGCTGCCAGGAGTTGGGGTTTGACGTGGAGTAGGTACTGGCGTGGTTGTGGATGTTAAAGGAGCTGTCATGCTATTACTATTTTCATTCATTGAGGCTGCACTATTACTTACAACATTACTTGTATTAGTAGTACTGGCATTACTGTTATTATTGGTATCATTTGGTTCCTCAGTAGCATTTTTTCTTACACGTTGAGCTCTATTTAAAGCTTGAATTCTCATCCCTTCTTCTATGCTATGCGCTAAAGCATGATTATGCTTCTTGTTGAAAGATGCCAATACTCGTTCTTGTAACGCTTCATATTCGTCACGACTGGGATAAATTTTAGATATCAGCATGTCAAAATTTGGATCAGGACGCAATGATCTTTTAGAAATCAGTTTCTTACGGCATGTAGGGCATTCTTTGTTTCCACTGCGAAGGGCAGTAATTATACAGTCTTGACAGAATCGATGCAAACATTCTTTTGTTGTCATGGTGTTTTTTAGCATATCTAAACATATAGGACACATCAATTCACTATGCAAACTTCTAGGAGACACAGCTATTTCTGTAGAATCTGTGATTACTTCTTGTGGTGTCCGATGTAATTCGTATAAACTCAACTCCCATGTTTTATTTGTTGATGTTGTATCCGAACAAGACATAATGAAACTACGAAAATACTTTTCTGTTTTGGCTGGTTTGTTCGAGAACAATTTATTTTCAGTTCACTTCAAAATATCTTTTTTAAAAGATTGTTGCCAAATTTAATTTCATCCTGCAGAAGTATATATGTTCAATCAAGCAAATTAATTGGTATAATCAAATTTAATTTTTCCAAAATATTTTTATTTCTGATATTTGTTGTCACTCTTTAAATAGAAAAACTTATTAAATTATACTATCACCAGTAAAATATTTTTATGGACATTTTTCATATAACAATTTGAAATTTAACTTCGGCAACGCTAATCTGATGGAACTTCTTTTGACTTTAGTTGCTATAGCAACACTTTGGATAATAACTGTATTATATGAATGATGGAATCATTTAAATTTTTATATTTGGAAGCTTGTGAAAACTTAAATACGAATCCGTGTGAAACACTTTTATCTAGGATAGAAGAGTGAGTTCTTATTTCATTTTCCAAATTACTAATGATGTATATTTGCTGTTTCATTTTCTTTATTATTAAGGATATATACTTTTGATAATGTCATGTCAATCGGCGTTGTTTTCTCTTGCTTAAGAATTTGTTTTATTTTATCTTATCTAACTATCAAATGCATATTAAGTTATTTTAGATTTTTGTTTATCCCTTCTACAATAATTGAGTAAAAATGTATCGAAACGAATAATTTGATTTCTTGAAGATATCTTATATTGTGTACTTTTATTCTTTATACAGTTTTCAAACACCATTTCTTATGATTATTTATTGATATGTGTTGAAAATATGATATTCTTTATAATGTTAGTTAATTGTTTATGAAGCTCATAATTTTTAGTTATTTTTATGTTACAAATTTTCCTATTTTCTGATTTTTGTTGTTGTTGTTGACTATGTGCTAAAACTGTCATAAGATTGATCAGTTTCTATACCAGTTCTAGGAATAGTAAGAGAAAAATTTCATTTAATAAAAGTTAGTCTAGTACTAATTCTGTTAACTTTTTTATCATATCAAATAATGAGAAAGAGGGGAATCTTTTAGATGTCTTTAAAATATATAATTGTGGTTAAATATTATAGAGTGTGCCCAAATGAGTGTTAATCATAAAAGAACATTTCAAATATTGACAGGCAGGAATTGATAATATTCAATGGACAACTCTTTAGTGTTTATATATTACTGAAACCATGTTGGCAATGTTAAGTAACATCTATAATATCAAAGAAAAATTACAAAATTGGCACAGCCAGTAAAATCTTAATTTAGACCAGGGACTGGCACATGGTACAACTTTTAGTGGCACTCTGCACTACTCTACAAATTTATTAATTTTTGAATGGATGAAAGTTGATAAATTTATAATGAACCTTATTTGACAAACATCTTCAGAATCATGAACATTTACAGAATTATGAAATAATCTGACAGAAATATCTCTAAAGATAAATTAACAGTTATTTTGTAAATTATTGAATGTCATTACTAGAGAGATTTAATTGTTTGAATAGAGAAAATAGCATGCACTCTGCTTTTGGTTCTACAAATCTAACAAGGAGAGGGCACGACTAAGGAAATTCATTTGGGGTCGAGACTTGGCATAATAGTAGTACTCCTTTAGGGTGTTCAATCCTCAATGTAATTCCACTGAATGGCCAGTCAATTCGGAGAAAAAAGCCTTTGAAATTCAAGCTTAGCTTTTGTACAGTTAAATTTCAATTTCCTCCAGCCATTTCGTAGCTTGGTTGATATATCGTCTGCATACTATGCGTGAGGTTTGGGTTCGATTCATCGGTCAATTTTTTTTCATTACATTTAATTATTTTTAAAATTAAATAAACTTATTTATGAAAGGTTTATTTTAAATATTAAATGATATTTTATGTAATTATTTTGTATTTTATAAAGTAAAAAAAATATTGTAACTATATAAATACTTATATTAAATTTATAAATATATTTTTATATTAATAAATAATATTTATAATAAAATATATAATAAATATTAAATAATATTATACATAAAAATTAGTTACACTTAGTTTTATAATGTGAAATAAAATATACTATAAATATATAAAATATTTTATATAATATAAAATAATTTATAAAGAGTATATTATTATTAAATTAATTATTTTATAATTAATATTATAAAAACTATGTCTTTTATATATTATTAATGTAATTATTTTATAATTTTATAAAACATTTAATAAATTCTTTTTAAATAAATTTAAATGATTTTAAAAGTTTATTTAAATAATTTAAAAAATTAATAATTATTTCAATAATAAAAAAAATTTAATAATTAATAATAATTTTAATAATAAATTAATAATTTTAAAATAAATTAATAATTTTCATAATAAATTAATAATTTTCATAATAAATTAATAACTTTAATAATAATTCTTATTAATTAATTTTAATTATTAATTATTTTAAATATTTTTATTAATAATAATTTTAATAATAAATAATTTAAATAATAAATTTATTTAATTGTTTTTACTTTATAAAATACAAAATAATTACATAAAATATCATTTAATATTTAATAAACCTTTTATAAATAAGTTTATTTAATTTTAAAATTAATTAAATGAAATGAAAAAAAATTGACGGATGAATCAAACCCAGACCTTGTGCATAGTATACAGACGGTATATCAACCAAGCTACGAAATCATTGGGGGAAATTGAAATTTTATTTGTATAAAAGCTAAGCATGAATTTCAAAGGCTTTTTTCTCCGAATTGACTGGCCATTTGGCGGAATTACATTGAGGGTTGAACACCCTAAAGGAGTACTGCTATTACACCAAGTTTCGACCCCAAATGAATTTCCTTTGTCTCACCCTCTCCTTGTAAGTAAAAAAATCTTTCCTCATATAAAAAGTATTTCTAGTTAACAAAGAAATTGTTTAACAACTAAATGCTTAGAATCATGTCTTGAAAATCACACATTATACCCCTGATTTTGCCATTTGAAAGTAGAGCAGTTTAAGCACTAAGTTCCCATTAAAATTTATATTTTTTTACTAGCTGGTATACCCATTCTTCAAGCGGGTGAACTAAAAAATTAATACAGATTGAAGGATAAAGAAGTGGGCAAGCAATGCCTGCAAGCAATATTCGCAAGCAATGCCGTTTCTTAAATTATAATGGTGATTCAATGAAAAACACTTGTGGAATGTATACTGTGACTTTTCATATTTATATAGCTATTTCTTTTATAGAGTTATTTGATATTTATAAAACTTTTTTTAAAAAAATATTTTTGCCTTTTAAAGCAACTGTAGTGTATTTTTTTCCTAAATAGGCAAAAAAAGTATCACTAAACTGCTAATGCAAATTTTCTGTTCTTTAATTATATGTTATGAAACAAACAAACCCTTTATAAAAAAACTTGTATTCACAGAAACCACACTGATAATGATGTACCAAAAAATTCATATTTCTTTAAATAAAGTTTGATATCTTATGAGACATATTTTAATCTTAAGATCCAGTGATATCTTTGTCCCAAATCTGAGCATGATTGAATATGCTTCAAAAGTATCTATTCTATACACAATTCTTTATACAAGGCTATAAAATTAATATAAGTGAAAAATAAGTAGTTTTGGTAGCTGTATTTGTGTGTTTACTATATTTTTTTTTTACTTTTTATTGGGAATTTTTGAAAATCTAAATATTTTATTTTAGACATTCTTACTTATATTATCTCAAAAATGTTCAGTAATTTGCTTATGTTATTAACAAGACTCAGTTCTAGTTATAAAAAATCTAATCTGTATGATGACATATATTCTTTGCTTAATGAGGATTGATTACTATTTTCTTTAATTTTTATTCTTTATATAATATATAATTATATGCATCATTTTAATAGTGTTTTTGATTTTTAAATTTACATCTTATTATAGTGTAGGTAATTCAAATTCTTTTAACTTGCTTGGAATTCAATTAACAAATGAAACTTGCAAAGCTTTTGGTCAAGCTCTTAACAAGGATGTACATATTCAAGAATTAGATTGTAGTAATTGTATGTTTTCTGAAGAAGGTAAGATTTTCTGCCATTATACAGTCAAATATATTTTATGCTGAGATTTTATTTAAAAGGTTTACAAAATGAAAACAAGTCAATTTTAATAATATTATTGCAAGTTAGAAAATTTGCAAGTGTTTGGCAATAAATATCTAATATTGTTGCATATGTATCATAAGCAAACATAAAAAGAGAGAGAAAAATACAAATTTTCAAAATTCTCATTGCAGCTGGACAAAATTGATATCTATATCAATAAATAAAGTGAACTAAATTATGGCATATACGGCTTAATGGATCCATTTTATACAAAATCGTAAATGAATTTATTTTTTCATTATGGATGTCCAATTGGGCTCAAGTGTAGATTAGGGGAGGGCCCTTTGGATTTGGCGATTTTTATCTAGTTGTCATGGTGAGACAACGAATTCATTCTAACACTTTCTGTATAATTTGGTTACCCTTGATTTTTGATTTGTGGTCTTATGCAGATAAGGTCATGTGTTCTTTTTAATAAATTGCTATTTTTTAATTTAAAAAATTGCGGATGTTTCCAACACGAGCAGTCGATTTTCAAATTAACAATTCCATTTTTATTTTAATTTTCATTTTGCACTTGGATTTCATCCATAGAGGATATTTAGAACTTTTTAGCTATTTTTTAAAATTCTATTTTCCATTTATCTCTTCGACATCCTGAAGAGTATGTCTGAAAGATATGGTTTGCATTTTTTTCATGAATTGGAAGGAAAGGGGAAATTGTCTGTGATACATTGGTGCATGGAAAAAGGATTGATTGCTGCCAGTGCTGAATGTTCGGCTTGCAAAATGGCTATGCATCTGATTAAGAAGAATTTGAGTGATGGATATATTTGGGAATACTGAAAGAAAGGAGCTAATGGACATCGTATCAAGAAAACTGTAAGGAAGACTATCTGGTTTGAAGAAAGTAGGCTGAATATCACTGACATAACTAGCTCTGAGGGGGCCCAGTATCAAAGTTCCATCGAAGACCCTTTTTAAATATGGGAGCCCTATTAGTGGGACTGTAGGTACACATGTTGGGGGCCCTGTATCAATAATACAGTGGTAGCTTGCTTGAGATTATCATGTTGACAAATATGTGGGTGCGAAAGACCAACTGTGACTTCATTTCTTTCGAACTTAATTTTTTGAAGAAACCAATCACGGATTGGATGAATTTATACCAAGAGGTATGCATGGAAATGTGTGCATAGAAAAGTTCAATGCTTGGAGGTCCTGATATGATAATAAAAATTGATGGAAGCATGTTTGGTAACAAAAAGTATAACAGAGATAAACGAGTAAATGGAACCTGGGTGTTTGGAGGAATTGAAATGTTTTCAAATAAGTGTTTCTCTCTTTCATGCGGTTCAGGATTGGTCAAATGATACTCTTCTTCAATTCATCAAGAGCAATATAAAGGAGGATATAACAATCATATCGAATAGCTGGAAAGCTAAGATGTAGGTTTTCTTTACACAGTCACAGTTTAGGTCTCAAAGATTCAGAAACAGGCTGCTCACACGAACTCTATCGAGAGTTCATGGAGCTCCATTAAAAAAAAATCTCTGCATGGAACCCGCAGGTGTAAGGATCAATTCGATTCTTACCTTGCAGTGTACATGTGGAGAAAGGTGAAGCGATCCAGCAATCCAAATGACTTATTCACTGATAGTTCAGTTATTTAAGATCAAACAAGATTTAAGGAGCCTTATTTTATTCTAATTTTACATTTTGAAAATAAATATATCAGGTTTTTTACAAATTTAAATACTTCTTTCCCATCAACTGGGATGCAAATCACATCTCTATGTACTTTTGATAAAGTTTGTTTTATTTCAAAAGCAAAATCTTCCTGTAGTCTGATTTCTGAATTATGTAAAATTATGATACACAATATAGTAAAATTCTAATAAGACAAATACTTTAGTATTTGATCTAGAACAACAATTTTAAAATACTGAAATTTCAAATAGTCTTTTATAAGTTCCAGAAGTAACAATTTTTAAACAGAATAAATTATAGTAGATGTAAAAATAATGTTTACTGTTAAAAGGTATTTTACTGTTAATTCCTTGACAAGATAATCTTTATTGGGAATCTATACATATTCAGAAAATATCAACCAAATTATTTCCCTAGTGAGATGGAAGAATCATAAAAGAAAGTGTATAAATGTGACAAAACCAGTTTAGAAAATTTAATCTTCCAAGTTTTGGAATTTTTAAATGATGGCAAATAATGGATTTAATTGCATTTTTTGAATAAATTAGGGAATCAAAATGATTATTTTGTAATTTTTTGAGAGAAACAATTCTATTAATATTTTTTTTTACATTATTTTAATTTTTTTTATGTTTTGTAATAAATGAATATTTTATATAATAGGTTTAGTAAGCATTCTATTGGGACTAGAGAAAAACAAATTTTTATTGACTTTAAATTTAAAAGTAAGTGAAATTTTTTTTTTTTACATTACTTAGTATGTAACCAAACTTATCTAGAATGACTTCTATTAATTTGTAACTCATTATTGAAGGGCAACAATATCAGAAGTTCTGGGACTGAAGTCTTGGGAAAGTTTCTTCGACATAATAGTCATCTTCAGAAGTAAGAAATATCTATATTTATTTCTTATAGTTAGAATATATATCATATAATAATTTTGTGTATTCTAGATTTCTGTCATTTTCTTTAAATACTTTTTAATCATAAAAAATGTCTTCTGAGGTTATATCTATTTATCTATAATCATTAATAATATATACTTGATATAATTCAATATATACTTAAGTTGCTATAATTCAAACAATAGGTAAGAAAATAGCAAGACAGTGTTGGACAAAATCAAATCGCTATAATGATATAGTAGCAAACTCGTAAGCTTAAGACTAAGATTGCATTGTTAAACATAGTTTCTAGTTTTATATATATACACCACTCGATAAATCTCCAGTCTGACACATATATGGTAACATTGTTGAGAGATCCGCATGACTTCTGGATAGTATCAACTTTCAACTGATACATATCAAGATATTCTGACAATTAGTTTATATTTTACAATGACTGTAATGACCTCAGTTTTGTAATTTTCAAAGAAATTGATAAGAAAGAATTTTGTGTGTTGATTAAAGATTGTTTTTGATGGGGGGAATTACTGTTGAAGCCAAACAGTGACTTGATAAGCATTATGAAAACTCAGCACCTGGGGAAATAAACTATTATTGACCGATGAATTTCAACATGGTCATACGATAACCAATGAGGCTGAATGCTTTGATGGCTGGCACCCCACACCATTATTCCTGTTTGTTGAACTATATGGTGGAGGACAACCGGGTGAGTGTTCACCATTGTTCTGGACATCTCCAGACACTTCTTTATCATATGGGCTCAATTCAAAGCAGACTTTATTGTTGAAAATTATTCTACTCTTAATTGAATGCTCACTGCACCCTTGCGAATGCTTTTAGAAGTGTACAAAGTTTACAAACATTATGTGCTTTGGTCTCTATAACTTCAACCCTTTTTCACTGACTCACTTATCAATGAAAATTACTGTCACTCATGTCCCAATTACACATCAGATTATTCATGAGGATGCATTATGTAGCACAGATTGGGCGATAACTCTGTCCTCGTCTTTTTTGGTCGACCAGTACCATCTTGATACTCTGTTCATCCATAGCTCATTTATTCCATTAGATGGTAGCATCATTTTGCTTTAGCACTAGAATGTCTATTTTATTCACCATTCAGATGCTCCATTGTCATGCACTGGAGCTCCAGTTAATCAATCATTGGTAGCCAGCAATAAACACTTCATATGTATTGGTATCTGGGAGAGATCTTTTGTTTTATGTTCCTTTGTCAAATTTGATGTCTCCAAGATCTCAAAAACTGCCTTCAATGCATCCTTCTTACTGAAAATCATGCTTTGATTCTATTTTGTTTTGAGTTCTCATGTTTCTCTCCCCATCTTAATGGCACCAGTAATCCACATTTCTAGGTAAAGGGAAACTGTGCATCAAGGCCCATTTTATTTGTGTATAAAGGGGCTAATCATTTGTATACTATCTTAAGGTATGTATCTATGCAATTTTGTCCAATTAAAATGACTCCTTGGTGTGTCGCTCTTTATGTTATAATGTGTATATAGATATACATTATGAGGTATTTTTTGAAAGTTTTGTTTGAATCTTTGGGAACAAGTTCTGTATAATAATTAAATTTTATGTAATTGAGATTCATTTGCTTATTGTATAAATAATATCTATTTTATTTTTAAATTCAGCTTATGCTTAGAATGGAATGGCCTTGGAATTTTTCCAGAGAAATTCTACTTGTTTTGTGAAGCTCTCTGCCTAAATAATTCTTTAAAAGTATGTATGTAATTTATATTTATTTAAATAAAATTAAAACATATTTATTATAGCATATATAAACTTTTGTTATGAATTTTATGAAGTATTTGAACATTTTTATTTATGAAAGCTTTTGAATGTTTTAATAGGTTATTTTTGTTCAATTGAAGGAATATGTATAATTAATGAAATATTACTCTTACTTTATAAAAAAAATTGATTCAAGTGCTGATTTCTAATGCTTTTAAAAATAAATATGCTGTTAATAAATTTGCATGTCGAGAGCTTGAAAATTTCCGTAGCTTTATTTTTGATATTTCTTTTGTTTTGAAATTTATTGAAGATGTAATTTCATAAGCTACAAATGCAAAGTATATTCAAACCATTCAATGAAAGGTTAATGCTTCTTACATACATGCTTATTCTGAAATAACATCAAATTATATAGGAAGAAATCAATATTTGTGGATTAGGTTACAATTCATACAAATCAAATTTGCTAGAAACTGTAAGTTGCAGTATTTATTAATCTATTTACCTAATTTTTTTCTTAAATTTATTTAATGAAATACTTGATTATCTTTTGGCTTTTAATATAGCATAAAAATTAAATTTATCAAATATTTTTATATTCAGTATTCATTTGGATAATGAAGATGCAGATTTGTAATGATTGCATTGGCAGATTTTAAATATTAGGTATAAGATAATGTGTAACATTGAATTTTTGATCACAATTCTTCTGATGTTGATAACATGTGTTGTTTATTATTCTTCATTTAAGTGATATAAGCTAATTCTTTTTTATGTATAGTGTTGTACACAATATTTTAGCAATGTAGTGTATATAAATTTAAATTTGATATATTTGATACTCTATTTCTTTAATTTATCGTTTGAAAAGAAATTTTAAAATTTATTTCCTAAATAATGAATAACTTATTAATGATTTTTAATAATTAAAGTACTGAATAGCAAACTTATATTTCCTAATTTTTTAAATCAATGGATCTTTCAATTCACTGTTTTTTGAAAATAATATTTGCATCTTAAAGTTTTATATTTTTGTTTAAATATATTGAAAATTCATTTTCCATATCTTTCAGTTCTTAGATTTAAGAAATAATCAATTGAATCATGTTTGTGCCCAAGCTATATCTGATGTAATACTGAGAAATTCATCATTACAAAAACTTGGTATGTTTTGCTAATACTTTATATTTTTTATATACAAAATTCTTTTAAGTCCTTAAAAAATTATTTTTGAGATTTTTTTTAAAACTAAAACTTTTATAATGAAATTTACATAAATTGAAACTTTTCCTTCTACATTAAAAAATTACTTTTTGGCCATAAGTTTTAGCAAGTAAATTTATTTTAAAAAATCAGAGTTTATTTACTATTTTAACTATAAGAAGAGGATAAAAGTTAAATTTTGCAACATAATTAAAAAAAAAAAACTATAGCTGAAGGTCTGTCATAACAAATTTTTTTTTGTTTCATATTACCTATTAAAATTTTTCTCTGAGAATCGGACTTTTTAAAATAATTTTGAAAATATGCTGTTGTTATGTAATACAAGATTAAATTCTTTTAACTGATAGTAATAATTAATTAATAATTATTACTGCTTTGATTTTCTTTATTTTATGTCATTTAGTCAATGAAAAGTTTCTTACTAAAACTCATTCTTGTTTAATTAAAATTTTACTCAATTACATTTAAAGCTTATTGCAATAAAACACAGGTGAAAAAAATAATTTTTTGGTATTTTATAATATTGGATAGCTGTTTTATTCCTCTAATTTAATGTCATGTAGATTTTTTACTCCTTTATAAGCAGATACTTTTTGATTGCAACAGAAAAGACAAATTTCTCAATCCTATTTGCATAAGTACTTGTGTAAAAAAGTGTAGAGATATAGAAATGCGTACCACATTCTTATTTCGTATAATTCATACTAGATTTTGTGGAAGTATTAATATCTGGAAGACTAAATCTGGGAGAAAATCTGAGGATGGAAGAATTAAAATATTAGCTAGAGAAAATTATTTTTCTAATATTAAAATACATTACAGTTCTTAATTTGGGAGTTGGGGAGGGATTTTATATTTTTGAGAAGTGAATTATTATTTGGTTAGAGTATTTCCAATATACATCTTTCTTATACACTACGTAACATCATGTATGACTAATATAATAAGCAAATACAAAATAAATCCGCAGTGAAACTGTATCATATGAATATAATTTTACCATTATGTTCGAGTCTGAAAGCCTTTCTGTATTTAAAATTGTATTTCTAGAATATATAAAAAAAACTGAATCATTATTTTTAACAGTGAATAAAAAAAACATAATTTACATGTATGATGTTTTAATCCTGCAGTGATTGTTAATTAATTAAAGAATTACTTATTAATTTTTATCATTTAAATAATCTTTCAATATATTAATCATTATTCTTTATATTTTCAAAAATGAATGTTATTTTTTTTATTGTAAATGAATATGTGTAATTAAAAAAGTACCATGCAAGGAAAAAATATGTTTTTCCTTGCATGACTTATTAAATGCATTAAATAGCTGATAGAAATAGAAATCCAGAGGAAAATTATATAAGATTCAATTCACATGTATGTGTTTCTTGTTTTTTTTCGTTTCACGACTTCGCGGAACAACTTTGGGATTGATTGAGGCAAAAATTTTGAAATCTTTGCCCAGAAACAAAACAATTATTTCACTTGAAATATCTGGAAATGATCTACCTTCGGATATAATTGAAGCAATTGGTAAGAACTTGTGTTATTGTATATTTTCAAATTTTCTATATAAAATAAAAATGTCTCTGATAATTAAAAGATGTGAACTTTTTTTTTTTTTTTGAGAATCCCAGCTTCGTAAGATTTTGCAAACAATGAGTATATTGCAAGATCAAAATTTTTGAGTTCTAAATTGAAAGAAAAGGAAGAAGAAAGAAACATACAGGTTTGAGTGTATGCATTCTTTCTTATATAATATCTTAAAAATGTGAGCACATTATTAGTTAAATTTAATACTTTAGGTGAAATCATTGATGGAACAACTTGAGAAGATGGACAAAGATGCATCAATGACTGAAAGGCTAGTAGTTATTTTATATTATAAAAATGTTCAAGGAAGATGTATTATTGAAATATATAATTTTTTTGTATATGGTTATTTATATTTACAAAAGTATCTTCCTATTGGTTTGAATGATTATTGTTGTTAAAATGTTTTGATTAGGATTGTTTTTTTTTTCTTCTTTTCAACATTTAGATTGTTATCAAACAACTTTTTTCTCCCCTGTGGTAATTTTCAATTGATACTATATTTATGATTGATACAATAATGTTAGAAAAACTATTTTTTTTATTCTAGAAGTGAAAAAATAAATAGAATTTTAAATAAGTAAGAAATTATGGTGTAAAAATATCAAATATACAGGATTTTTTTTCATCAACAGTCTTAAAGTATTTTTAATTAAAATAGTAGAATATAATTCTAAATTCATACTTAAATGTATTTATATTCAAAGTATAATCCAATTTGAATTATATTCATGTTTTGTTAATTGTCCTGTTTCACTGCTGTGAAATTGTAAGGTTTTTTGGGTGGGGGCCCCCAAAAAAAAACCCTTTCAAATCTGTCTTCTTTGACCTTTACATCTTTTCTCCTTTCTGGGTTAAAGAAAGAAGCACACAAAGAATTATGATAATTAGAATGAATCCATAATAAAAATTATGATTTTTCATTGTAATTGTATATTCTGTTCTATTTATAAATAGTAAGGGATTTTTTACTCTATGTTTTAATAAGCTAACTAATGGAGCTTATAATGTTATAACTTTATGAAAATGAATATTTCTGAAATTTTTTCTGAATAATTTCTGATTTATAAAGGGGGCAAAAAAAACTAGTTAAAGCTAAAGGGCTTTTAGAAAAGTAAAATTTTTAAAGTTTAACTCAATAATTTCATCAAAAATTAGTTTTATAAATTAACAAATTTATTTTTAATTTTTATGAAGTAATGATTAAAAATTGACATTGCCTGTATTAAATTATGTAAACATTTATTAATCTTACAATTTTTAAAATTTAATTTTGGAATAACTAGTGTTAAATTTGAATCTAAACATGTATTCTTTCTTTTGCTCTTATGTATTTAACTTTTATTCTAATTTTGTTGTTAGTTATTCTTGTTTTTATTATTATTATTTAAATTTGATCTTGGATATATATTATTTAAAAATTAGATATTTATATATATATTTTTTCTAACTGTATAACAGTATTTATTTTTGTTACAAAAGAACAAATGATTTTTATCAAATTGTTGTATATTGTTAAAAATCTTGAATTTTTGTAATATTTTTTTCTGCTTAGAATTCGAGAATTGGAGGGTAAATTACTGTCTTTATCTGAAATCAATAACAATTTAGCTCTAAACATAAATGCCAAAGAAATTAAGAACAAGGAGTTGGAAAAATTAAAACTTTGGGCTAGAAAAAATTAAAGAATTGAAATTTAAAGTTATTTGATGATTAATTTACTTGCAATGTATAACAAATGTTTCAATGTACGTTTCCCACACCAACCACATTATTCAAAACTCAGTATAGACCAGGATGTTTACTTACATTTGATTAATAATACCTAGGTTTATTATAATTGTTTGACCAAAAATATATTATAATTATTGTATGTATAATTGTAATTGCATAAAGTTCATTAGTGATTTGTCATTAAATAATTCTAAAATAATTGATAAAAAAAAAAAACTTTATATAAGGAGTTATATGATGTTAACCAGGGGAAAAAATATTTTGTGATATGTAAATAGTTTTTAGTTTTAAACAATTTTCTATTCATGCATCTATGTCTTTGCTAGAAATTCTTTTAGTTTTAACAACTATTGGGAAAAAAAAAACAATCATATTTTGTATCAATAGGTACAATTTTAAGTAATTATGAACACACTGTTTGATAATGTTGAAAGCCTTGTAAGAGTTAATAAATGTTGAAACAATCATAAATCAGAGAATATAAAATGCTTCAAATAATGTTATCTTTATAAATGGTTATAAACTGCATTGTATAAGGTGTATTATTTTCATTCACTTTTATGATAATAAAATAACTAATTAAAGCACTCTGTATTATATTTATTTAATTTTTTCACTTGATTTATTTGTAGGATAAACAGGAAGTTAAGAGAAATCTTCTTGAAAGTCTTGGTTCACTAAAAGAAGAAAACTTATTTTTGAAAGAGCAAGTATGAAGGTTTTTCCCACATCATTTATTAAGATTTTATAACTTTAATATTCACATAATTAGTTTTTTTAAAAATCTTTTAAATTGTTATTTTTAATGGAATACCAATAGGAGTAGTTTTCAAAATGATGCACTTACTGGTCTGAAATTTTCATCTATTTTTATTCTTTTTATCATAACATTTCAGTGCTTTAAAATTCATTAATACCAAAGGGAGAACTAATTTCTGTTATTTCTAGAGGTGGAAATCAAGTCCTAATTTAATAAGAAATTCTTTATCTCTTACTAGATATAAATATTATTTCCTTTTTAATCAGTTTGATTGGAAATATTATATAATAGAAAAATTTCTCTTTTTCTGTTTTTGTTTTTGCTATGATGCAGTTTTAATACATTTCTTCTCCAATTTTAGTTTAAAAAAAGGTTAATTTTTTTATTTTTTACCCTGCCTGAACTGTGTGTATAGCAGTGAAACTAGTTATAATTTTTTGTTACATGTTTTAAATTGTGAATCTAATCTATATAAAAATTTAGTACAAAACAGGTTGACCATATATTTATCTTATTACAACATTGCTTGACAATTCAGAATTTTCATACTTTTAGCTTAGTTTGAGTTGGTTTCAAAGTAACCTGTTATTCAAAGTTTTATTAATTTTTTAATGTATTAATCTTTTGTGTAGATACAAGATCTAAAGATTTCACAAAGCCATTCATTTGAACAAATTTCAAAACTTCAGGATGCAATTGCTAAGTTAGAAAATGCTTCAAAACAAGATCAAGAGTTATTTAAAAGTAAAACAAAAGAACGCATTTTTCATTATTATACATTTTTAAAAATTACTTAAATCTTCTATTTTTAATATTTGTATGCTTTTTGTAAAGCTAGGAACTAAGTAAATGTAAATTTTGTGTTATTTAAAAAAAAGTTTAGATAAAACTGGAGCAAAGTATACATTTTTTAATGTTATTTTATTACACAGTGTCCAACAAGCTAAAGTAAGAAATATTCAGATACTTTAAAAAAGTTTTTTTAAAAAAATTTTATGTGATTCAAAAAGTTTAGGATTAAAAAATATTTACATACAACTGAATTCCATATTTAAGACAGGATTTTTTAAATAAAAAAAAAAAAAATTTTTTTTTTTTATTTATTTATTCATTAGTAGGGGCAATGTTTCAAAGATAACTTCATGATTTAATCTTTGTAATTTATAAATGTAATTCATAGCTAAGCATTAACTCTAGCCTTAGTATGTATTCTTACCAATTTTACAAAACGAAATCGTAGAATTGCAAAAAAGTAATTTAATATAGAGGAAGGACCAATAATAATTTTTAACAAATTAAATTAGTTAATTTGAACTAAGTTTTATAATTAATTATATGGATATTGAATTAACTAAATATTTTCAATGAATTTTATCATTTATTTAAAATACATTGCTTCTTTACTAACCTTATGCATATAATAGGAAAATCTGGGTTATTTCTTTGTATCTTAAGGATAAAATCCTTTATCTGCTAATGCTCTATGGCAGTGTTTTCCAAACTTTTCTGTGTACTGTTCCACTAAAAGCCTTTCTAAAATTCTAATGCTCCCTACATAATATATACATATTTTTAATAATTCAATTCATGTAATACATATTTTTTTTTAATTCAAGAATTGAACTATTCCTTAAATAAAGCCTAAATGGCAAATTGTTCTGGATATTAGACTCAGGTTTTAGATAGAAATGACTTGGAAAGTTTTGAGAAAAAACGTTATGTATAAATCTTTAAAACAAATAATAGACTGAAATTGAAGTATGAAATAAGTTTAATGAAAGATTTTGTGTAACATTTTTAATTATTGTTTAATTATTTTATAATTTCAAGGTACAATTGATCACTTCTAGATATATGTACTAATATGATGAAGAGACCCTGTGCTTGATTCTGAGATACTTCATTATGAACTTCAATTTAATCAACTTCAGTTTTAAGTCTTCCTGTTTTGTGATACCTAGTTGCTTTCTTTGCAAAAATAACAAATCATTATGGTTATGAATCTACATTGAGCTAAATATGAAGATAGAAAGGGTAACAATAGTTTTTTCTGCCAAATTAATTGAATTAAGGTATTTAGCTTTTGTTCTATCCCAAACCTAAAACATCACTCTTTTTTTATATTGAATATATACAGCTTTGAAGCTCAGTGGTTAAGTGGCACTTCCACGCTGTAGGTCCAGGGTTCAAATCCCGGGTTGGTCAAGGTCGACTCAGCCTTTCATCCCTTCAGTGGGTCGATAAATGAGTATCAGGCTTGTTTGGGAACTAAACACTGAGGTCTTGCATCAGACTGACCACCTGATCGAAGCATCTACTTGTGCACCTCAGCGTTCAAGGTCATATACTGATGGGCACAGTAGGCTATGGGCTGTTGCAGCCTCTGAGTTTAGTTTAGTTTTATGTACAGCTTTAACTGACTCATCATTTTGTATCGAGAATTCTTCTTATATTGAAACGTAAGACAAATTCACCAATTTATGTCAATTCTTTCCAATTGTTTGGGAAATATGTAAAATAAGATTTAAGATCGGAAAGTGGAAGGCATTGGTGAGTGGTATATTAGTTTATAAAACATATTTAATTATTTGCTTCTTTTCAAAGTAATCTAGTATGTAGCCTCCTAATGGTTTTCAACAAATATATCAGAAACTAATGATCAGATTTAGATAAGATATGGAACATAAGTTATTTTGACTACTTTTTAACAAATTCTACAAAAATCAGATTTCACAATGCAAATGTCCTATTTTAAAATTATGTTAATTGAGGAATCCATAAGTAACATAATTTAGTTCCCTTCAAGCTAAACAATATTAATTTTATCCTACTGTAATAAAAATTATAAAGATTACCGATAATCTTTTTTTAAAAAAACTTTTGGAAGAATACTTTTTTTTTTTTTAATTTTTAGATAAAACAACACAATTAAATGAAAGGCATGCAGAAATAATGAAAGAAAATGCAGCATTACATAAAAAAGAAGTAAGCTAATTACTTTATTTTACTGTTATTTTTGTTTAAATTAAATAATTCTTTTTCTCTTTTAATTTCTGTCTTGTTTGTTTGGTAAAACTATATTTGTACAAAGAGTAATTAAAGAACAGAAATTATGCAGAATGAATTATTTGTTCACTAGAGATTAATAATTTTTACACAATTTTCATTGTTCCAGATATTAAATTTTATTTTGCTACACTATTATTAAGTCTTCAGTGATGAAAAACGTAAAAGTGTTAGAATTTTTTACTTCTTAAAAATTATCTCTTTATTAATTCAAAAACATAAAATTATGAAATATATTGAAAGAAATAAGAGAAAAAAGTAATGTATTTAATGTCTGCAAATAAAATTTTTCTTATTGTATTGTTATTTTCACAGTTAACATTTTTTTCTCTGAAAAATATTTTCTTTCATTTTTGCAATAAAGCTTTATGATAGTGACCATCATATTTTTTTTTATAATGCTGATTTAATTATTGTGTCTAATTATAAATTATAATTCTGCTATATTGCTCCTATTCAAATGAATAATTTATCTCCTCATCAAAATTAAGTCAAAATATTATCTTAATTAAATGATGTTTCATAAAAAAATTAATAGGGAAGTAACAAATTAAAGCTTTTTAAGGCAATTTGGTAACTAATTTGATAACCTAACAAACTAGCTAAGATTTTTTTATTTTTATTTGTTTGGTAAAGTGAGAACGCTTAATCGCAGAAAAGATATATTCTTCACCAGCTTTCAAGCTCAACTGATCATTTTTACTGTAAAAAGAAATTAATTATTATTCTTGCTAAACAAAGGCTTTTTTGCTTCATTCATTGATTTACTGTATTTGAACTTCTGGGATAGTATTCGTTGATTTGTTTGATTGCACATACAAGAGTTATATGGATTTATACACACACACACACAGTTCAAGTACATTTATTGAGAATAATAACCAGTGTTGTTTCCTTGTAACTCAATCAATACACCTTAATCAATACACCGAAGTTTATGAATGAAATATAAAATTTGAAAGTAATACTTGTGTTTTTTATTTCTTTCTTTCTTAGATTTCAAAATTAAGAAAATTTTTTGGAGCAAGAAAGAATTTTGAAACAGAAAATATCTCTGTTGGAATCACAAAAAAATGACTTGGAACAGGTTTGTTTTTTCTTTTTTAAATTTTGTTGACACCTAGCTTTTATAATTGAAAGAAAATTTTCTTTGTAGCAGCTTTTTGTTGAAATATTGATATTTAAATTAGTCAGTGGTTTGAAGATTTATTTTAATATGGTTAAATTTATTAGAACCTTGATGTATAGGAAATATTTAAATTATGCATTTTGCATACTGACCATATGATTAAAATTTGAATATTACAATTAAAAAGGAAAACCATTTAAAAATAATAAGAGTCAACATTCAATTGTCATTTACATGTACGAGGGTTGGGGCAAAAGTCATAGCAACTATTTTTGTTCTTGAAAATACCGGTCTGGTTGGAAAATGTGACATATACAGACAGAAGGACAAGATGTCAACTACATGTGTGGACAATGAGAATAGCACTGAAATATCGTAATACACTAATTTATTACGGTAGTATATACAAGGCAATATGGCCTTCACGGTGCAAAAGAATGACAACACAGTACACATAAAGTTGACATGACAAGCCTGGGCCTAAAGACCCTCAATGTAGTCAGTCCCCTGCTACTATCAGCATACGCTGCCAACAATGTGGGAGGCGCTGAATACCACCAACCTCAGCATTTGCCGCACCATGTGGGAATTGGGTCACCTGTTGGCGCACAGCATTAGCAATGTCCTCTCGTGTTGCAATCCGCCTACCACGTGTTAATTCCTTAATCTTGGGAATGAGATCAAAGTCACAGGGTCAGATCAAATTCACTGTGACATTCCATTGCATTTCTCCTTCGGATAACGGCTATTTTGATGTAAGCGGGCTGCTCAAAGCGGGTTACTTTCATCTCACATGACACTCACCAACTGACTGATTTCACAGCCCTCGCTGTGCTACTACCAGCTATCACAGAGCCATCTGTTGTTCTGCATACACACTATGGCTGCAGAACTTCCACACGAGGCATATACGTTTGTGATCCATTCTCATAACTACAAGAAAAAAAATAGTTGCCTTGACTTATGCCCCAACCCTCGTATTAAAATCAATAGCAATGCTATTTTGTATATAATTTTTGATTCTTTCATTTATATTATTTTTAATTAATAATATACCAGTCTGCACATTTTGTAATATATTTACATTACTGCAATTAATTCTTTACAAATAATGTTATATATAAGTGTTTATATTTATTTAGATCTGTTGTTTTTTTTACAAGACTGAATGATATATCATTCAAAAGAACTAAAAATATATTTATATATTTTATACAAATACCTTCTTATTTGAAGATTTATAAATTAGTATATATTCAATAGGAACTTAAAGAAAAGACTTCTCAAGTATTTTCTGAAAGGAAACATGCTGAAGAAATGCAGATTCATTTGGAAAAGAAATTGAAAGCAGACCATGTAAGTTTGAAATTTATCGGTCTGTTGAATAAAAAAGTTTAGAGTAAAATAAGTAAGTTTTATTCCTGCATAGTTTATTTACATATTTTTGTAAGTCATTAAAATACATCTGTAATGATTTTGAAATTTTTATCATAACTAGATAAACAGATTAAGATTGAATTTCTCTTTTTTCTGAAGAACATATTAATCAGTTGAGAAAACAATGAATGTGTTGATTCTCTAGATGATATTGTACCTCTAATTTCACTGTATTTGTGATTATATATTAATTTATATGTTATCAAAAAGCTTTTCAATGAAATAAAGAATATATGATTCCATAAACAGTTTGTGTGCTCTGTTTCATAAATAGCTGCAACTATATATATGTAATCAAAGTATTGTAAAATCATACATTTACTATTTTTAAATTAATAATTCCAAGTATTATTTGTGTGTTGTGAATTCAAAATATATAATGATAGTTGCATGGCTTTTATATTCATTCTAATAAAAATTTGTTTACTCATAGGAAGCTAATTCGTCAACAATTAGAAGAAAGAATTGCAATGCTTGAAGATGCTAACAAGGAACAGAATGTATTAAAACTTTTTAATTTTAGATTACTAACTGTGTATTATATTTAAATTATTGCAATGTTTATCAGAATATAAAAAGTTTTGAATTATTATAATAATTTGTTATGCTTAGCTGTCATGAAAAATATTTATAATTAATGTGTGCTGAAATTTCACATGAAAGAAATCAGTTATATTTACTGGTGTTTTTATATTTGGCTTGAAAAAGTAAGAATAATTAATATTATTTATAAATTCATGATTGTTGCTTAAATAAAATAAGCAAATAAAATTCATGCAGATATATAATAGATTTTTTAAGATTGGAAAGAGGAAAAAATCAATAAACTTCCTAAATTTTACAATTTCTTAATTTCTACTCTTACATACTTTTTTCCTTCTAAAATTTTCTTTGCTTTATCTCATAGTGTGATTTATCTTTCAGAACATCTAAAATTTAAGCTAATTTATTTCCATTTTTATTTTAAATCAAAAGTCAGATAGTTTAACAAAATATTCTTTTAATGAAATCATTTACCATTGTTTTTACTGACTTTCCAATATAAGTGTCAATATTTTTTCCTTGAACAAGACATTAATTATTTTTTTACTTTTTTTTTTTTGAAGGACCATTTACAAAAAGATCTTCAAGTTTTGTATCAATTGAAAACAGATATCACTGGTCTTGACTTAGAATTATCTGAACAATCTCACGAAATTCAGCATTTGAAAAAAGTAAGTAAACAAATTTATTGGTGTTTTTATTCATACAGTACCTCAGAAGTATGAAATTTGGAAATTATATTTTTCAATAATTATTTTTTATATTTTCTTAGATAAAAATATTTTTTATACTGAAATATTTGAAATTTATGAAACAACAAAACATATAATATTTTTGCATTTTTATATGTAAATGAAACGTATAAGAATATATAATTTTGAATTAATTTTTATGAATACTGTTTTGCATAAATGCTTTAATGTGCTTTCTATTTCAAAAAAATTATTTTCATGTTTGTGTAATGATTGGTGATCCAGAGTTTTTTTATATATATAGTTTTTGACTTGCTGTTCAGTGTAATACTTATTCCATTACTATCTAGTTATTTGCATAACAAATTAAAAAATCCGAGGCTGGTTTTATATGAACTTCAGAAAGATGATTGTAGATTTTTTGGTACAAGGTCTTGATTTGACTATGTTGCTTTAATTAAGATATTATGATAAAATAAATAAAAAAAAAATTATGTTAAAGCTGAAGTTTATTAAAATCACACTGGCCAATGTACGAAACTGTATAAAAACAATGAAAAAATTTCATAAGTTGAAGAAATAATAGTCAATGAAATTAATTAATGAAGTTAATCAAACCTAGTGAACTATGTCAATTATATGTACAAGAGTAAAATTTATAACATAGATTACTTTTGTCTCCAGTTTCAGTCCAATATGGTAAAAAGGGAAGCATATCATATTTATAGACACTAATCACAATGGAATAATCTATATCAAATCTTATCATTATCTTTTGGTATGTGTTTTGGAACATCTGTCTTTGATGTGTGGAACTGTATTTCAATTTTAATCAAAAATTTGACTTTATAATGTGGCAATCAAGATATTTATGTAAATCAATTTTGCTTTCTTTCTATTCTGTTTTGTCTTGTTGTAGGGTACTTAAAATTTGTTAGATGTGAAAGTTGAATTTTTTTGTTTCTGTTATGAATTATTAAGACACAAGAATGATTATTTAGAGGAAGTTGTGTATTCGAAGGCTATATGGAAATTGTGTTGAGGTGGATCTAAGGTTATGTTGTACCAAGCAAATGCAACAAGACTGGGTTTTTTAAGTTGGAATTTCTCCATCTGTTTGGATTTTCTTTCAATATTGAAAATTAATCTATCATAAATTAAGTCAGAAATCAATTGTTTGTTTGAACCCACTTGAAATTTATTAATTTCTGTCAAAATTATCCTATACTTTTGGATTAGTTACATTGTTATAATAATTTCTTGTTTTTTAATTATCTACTTTAAAATATCATTAGGTTGCTGAATTTAAAAAAAAAATCTTTTTTTTATTTGAAATTAACTATTTTTTCTTCTATTACATGCCTATTTCATAAATATTATTCATAAATTCTAACATTTATATTAACACTGTACCGAAGCATATTTGCATTTATTTTTTAAATTGAATTGAATATCATGCATATATTTTTTTTATACATTGTCTCATATGTGTTTTATAAATATTTTAAAGCAGAACTGAAATATCTGTTAGTGCTGTTTTTTTATGTTTTTTGTATAAAATTATTCCTCAAAATTTTTGTCAAGCAGTTTAAAAAATATCAAATTGATGAGGGATAGATATGTTGCTCAGTTGAATACATATTATTAATATTTTTCATTGATATGTCATCATTTTCAGTATTCTTATAAAAGAAAATAAGACAAATTTGTTGTGTAACATTGTTATATTTTTGAGAAAAAGGCAATTAAGCTGAGTATTATCTTAAAGTTGGATAAAATAATTTTAAAAATTACACGAAATTTTAAGGATACTTTTGTGAACATTTTTAAATATGTGCATAAGTTAAAAATTATAAATGTAGAATTATGTGTTTTATGTGGTGTGCAAAGAATTTAAAAATCAAATATATCTATTCTAATTTGAAGAAAAGATGTCTTTCTCTTTTATAAAAAGGCCAACATTTTAAAATTTTAACTGATTATTTAAATTTGATTTTCATATGCTGTACATAGATACTAGTAAAATAATAGTGGTATATAATTTTTTTTATATATTTCTGTGAAATTGATACATTTTACAAAAAAAAAAAAATCTTAGATCATCTTACAAAATGCATTTTGTTATAATAAGGTGACCAATCGTCCTCCTTTACGAAGGACAGTTCTTCTTTTACAGGCTCTGCCCTTCCTTAAAAGTGTCCTACTTGTTCTCCTTTTCAATATTTTAAAACTAATCTGTTAATTTCTGTATTCAGAGATGTCAGGCTGAACAATCGTGCATCATGGGCAGATACAGTAGATTATCAGAGATATGAATGTAGTTTGTACATAATCAGGCATCTATTTTCTACAAAATGATTCAAAAGATTGATAGTGAACTTATTTCATCTACAGAAGTTAGTCTTATTTTGAACGATTTTGTCCTTCAATTAAAATCACGATTTGAAGAAAATTTTATTCCTTTAATAAAAAGAAAATTGTCGAACTCAGAAAAATCAAATACGGACATGGAAAGTTTACCAAAGAAGTGCAGAAGTTTTACCAATCATGTTGTCAATATGTCGAAGAATGGTCTGAAACGAATATCACAGGAAATAAAGTTTTTCCTATGGTGTTTTTTGACTTCATAATGAAATTGGGCAGATATAGAAAATTGTGTTGAGTTTTTATAGAAAGAAATGCCTGATATATTAAAATCGAGGACAATTGACTGTTTGAAGAAATTAGAAGACTGAATGTATAATGTTACGAATTTTGTGTAAATAATTTGTATTTGGGTGTTTAATGCATTTATATACTTATTTCATGTTAAAATTGTACTATTGACAAGCAATGCCGCCCCTTACGTTATAATGGCGATTCAATGAGAACTTGGGTGATAGAGCCAAGTTGGCATCATTTTTGGCTACTTTGGCGACCATTTTGCCGAGTTCGGAACCCTCTGGATTCTTCTAGAATGTAGTGGATATCTCCATTAACGTCACGCTCGATGACACGAGCGTTTATATTTCTAGAAGTTTCTGCCGCGCTTATAAATCGAAGTGCCAGCCGCAACCAGTCAGTCTGATTTTAATCAGCGAAGAGTGAGGATTGTTTTGACTAGCGATTAGCTCGGCTGTGCTTGTGAATAATAAGTACATATTAGTCAACCATAATAACACACATAAGTAAACAGAATACTTTTGATTTAAAAGTATGCGCTTTTAATATAAGAATTTTCTTATAATCTTAATTACTTTTTTTGATGATTTTTTTTCTTAATACTTGAACATTTTTATCCAATTATAAAATTTGAAATTTTATATAAATTTTATACAAAAATATAACTTGAAGTACGAGTTTAATCTCTGTTTTGAATTCAATGGAGAACACGTGATTGATTTTATCATGTGACCTTTATGAATTTAGGCTATTGGTAATGATTTTTGGACTATGGAGGAATCAAGATCGAATGTTTATACTTTAGCTGCAGCACTTACCATAAAGTTCAACATCATGTGATATTTCTTGCTTTAAAATTTCTGATGTATTAGAAAATGATATATTGACAAAAATTCATTCAATGGAAAAGTACCCATTTAAGTAAAGAATTAAAAGGGATGTAAGCGTAATTAGTGTATTTTTGTTTGAAATAATAAAATGTTAAATTTTTCGTTCGTCGTTTCATTGTAAAAAAAATTGGTACCTTAGTTATGCTCTATTTTGAATATGTTTAAATAATGTTTTATTAAAATTTAATTTGGTTTGTACTTTATTTACTAAGTAAATTGTTAATGCTTAGAAATATTTTAAACTCACCAATTTTCATTAATTTAAGTGTTTAGAGGAAAAAGATGCTGAAATGAAAATAAAAGAGGCAAAGATCAGACTTGAAGTCAAAGAACAGCTTGATGAATTAAGTAGAGCAAAAGAAAAAATCGAAGATATAAACCAAAAAAATGATTTACTTCAACAAAAAATGAAAGGTAAATAATTTAAGTAATATATATTCTATGAAGTGATAATTATGTATTAATAAAAAATACATGAAAAATATTTAATATCCATTTAACAACTCATAAAATATTATTTTCATACCTTCTTTTTTCAAACACTTAGTTTAAAATAAGCATATTTGTTTCATTTACATTTTATGACCAAAAAGCTTTAAAAATAAGTTTTACATTATTTTATTAATTGTAAAATTTTAATCCACATGTATATCTTTAGAATTTTAGAACCTTATCTAAAAGAATGCTTTTACTTAATAAACTTCCTTATAAATAAATTTAAAATTGTGCTTTTTAAAAAAAACTAACAATAAGTGGACCATAAATATACTGTCAAGACATCTCCACATTTTTCAATAAACTCATCTGAATGATGTGGAAGCCATGTGATTAAGAGAGAATGGTATTCAACTTCTGCTGGAGAAAGTAAGCTATCATTCTTGCTCTTACTTTTGCGAGTGAGGATAAAGACAGCTGGTCTAAGTGAATTTGAAAGAGGGCAGATTGTAAAGGCCCAAAGACTCTGAACGAGTATCTCCAAGACAATTTTACTGGTAGGTTGTTCGTGTTCTGCTTTTTGTATTTGTGTAAAATGGATAAATAATGGTGAATTCAGAAGTAGACGTCTAGCTGTTAGACATCCAAACATTATAAAAGGAAAAGTACGGTGGAAATTGTCCCGCTTAGTAAAGCAAAATCGGCGCCAGGTTGTTGGTCATTTGACAACCCAATACGATGCAGGTTTGAGTTCGAGTGTTTCGGAACACACAGCTTAGCAGACACTGTAGGAAATGGGACTGTACAGCAGACATTCCTATCGTGGACCTCTGTTGACCAAGCATTATTGCCATCTACATCTAGAGTGGGTTCAGAAACATTGAGACTTGACCAATAGTAAGTGGAAGAGAGATTCCTGGTTGGATGAATCACTATTTCTCATTCATCACGTCGATGGTTGTGTTAGGGTGAATCGTCTTTCACAGTCGAACGGATGCTCCCTCCATATACACAGGCTGATGCTATTATGCTTTGAAGAATGTTCTCATGGGTGACTATGGAACCCTTAGTTTTGGTAAAAGAGACCGTGAAACTTGTATATCTGAGCATAATTGTGAATCATTTGCACCCTTATATAGTGTCTGTTTTTCCAACTGGAAATGGAATCTTCCAGCAGGACAGTGTCCCATGTCAAAAGGCTAGAATTGTGTTATAAGGGTTTGAAGAGCATAAAGATGATTTCCAATCAATTTCCTGACTGCTTAACTGCAGATCTTAATCTGATAGGGCACATTTGGGTTTCACAGGAAGGTGCACAACCCAAAGATTAAACATCTTCATGTTGGAATATCCCAACTTTACATGACCACTGCTTGGATATTTGGTACAGCCTGTCTCCAGTCATCTTTCAAGAACTTGTGGTATCCATGCAAAGTTGCAGCTGTTTTGCTGGCAGAAAGTGGCACAACTTGTTATTAAGTAGGGTTCCGATGTTTTGGCTCTTTGGTGTGTGTATGTATGTATGAATTGAATTTTGTAGAGCATTAATAAAAAAAATTAATAGTTTAAAAAGCAATTCATTTAAAATTATAATAGCATCTCTAAAATATAAAGCATGGACCTTTTATTTTTTGGATGCTATTATAATTTTATGTGCATAAGCTATTAATTTTTATTATGGAATTAATATACACTTAGAACAAATTATTATTAAGGATTATATGAAACGAAGTTTTGATTCATATAGAGTAATTATGATGTAAAATACAAGGATCATCCAGAAATAACTGTTTCAGTTATACTGAATAAAAAACACAATATTTATGGGGAAAAATCTGTTACACACAGGAAACTTCCTTAGCATCTCTACATAATCATTCCCTACATTTAAACATTTTTAGATTTTTTCACAAACTTCAGACTCACCCTGTTATACTCTTCTATCACCAGTATGCTAGATAATATAGCATCACTGGCATTCATCAGGGTGAAGTTTGCAGGTACAAATACTTCCCATACACCAAAAGATTCTTAATTTTTTGCATAAATATTATATCTTGGCGCTTTCCTCGACTTTTTTAAAATGAAAACCCCTCTCATAAATAAGTTAATGTACGCCACTTTATAACATGACTGTATAAGCCAGATAGTCACTGCATTCTCCGATTCCAAAATGTTTACTTCTCAGAAACTCAGCTTAGGGTAAAGATGGTAATCACTAAAAGCAAGATCCGGACTATCAGTCTTTGTATGAATACAATGAACACCTGATTTAATGAATTGTTGGCAGAACAGTGGAGTATGAGAATTCTGAGGCTTATGAATGAGTACAATAAATTTTTAAATGAAAGTGGTAATTATGTAGAGAAGTGAAGGAAGCGGCAGGTATGTAGCAGATTTATCTTTTCCAATAAATGTTGTATTTTTTACTTTGTGTAAGTGAATGGTCCTTATTTTCTGGATTAACTTGGCATTTGAAAAATATTAAATATTTTAATTCAGACATATAACGCATAATTTTATAATGAATTATTCAAATTCTATTTTTAATACAGTGTGGTCTCATTTGCAGAAATGGACATAAAGCACAAAGAAGAATTAAACAGTAAAGCTGACATCATCCAAAATTTAACATTAGAAATTCAACAATACCAATATAAAATAAAAGAAATAAAAGAAGTTGAAAGGGATAGAACTTTACAACTGCAAAAAGCATTCGAGGAATATCTTAAACCTTCTGTTCATATTGCTAATGAAAATGCTGTACCATCAGGTGATATGCCACTTTTAAAAAATGAACTATGAATATTTTTATTTTGATGTGCATTTATGTATATTTATGAAAATACAAAAAATTATTTTTGCAGATTTGATTTGATGAAATATATATGTATCTATATTTTAATAGAATAAAATATATATTTATCTATGAAGTACAAATTATTTTGGATATACTAAAGGAAGAACAGTTAAGTAAAATAATCTGTAAATTCATTAACAGATATGAGGTTTGTTAAAAAAATATCCAACCTTTGTCTGTATATATATATATATATAACAATATTACACTAATTTCCTTCAAACTAATTCTCTTAGATGTCAAACATTTTTGCCTGTCATTAGCAGCACTGGAATACCTCTTTTGAGATGGTCTGTTGCAAAAAATCTGCGTGCCATCTACAAATTTTCTGTGATTTGATGATCCTTCATTGCTAAAATTTTCATTTGGTCAATAATGATTTCATTTCTATATAATGAGGGCCTTTTAAAACATGCTTCACTCTTCATATGTGCAGATATCTTTTTGAAGCAGTAATATATCACACATTCCTTTATTTATATTGTGATCAATGCTTCATCCCCTAAAACCTGTTAAATTATGTTGATTGTTTCCACTCGGTAATCATCAAGCTTTAACATAAAAATTATGATATCATTCAAGTCTGATGTTTTCACATAGATTTCCTTATTTATCTGCAATTTGCCAGTGGCTGACAGCTTTTGAAGGTACAAAAAGAAATTAATATATTCTCAGTAAACTTGCACCAAACCACTAGTTTCTATTATGCATGAAAATTTATTGTCTGAAAGTTTTTAACACACATTTAGTAAACCTTTCGCACTTGTCGTAAATGAGAAGTTTCGTGAAAGTATACATTTTTTCCAGATCAACTTAAGTGGTTTAGTGTGGAATTAAAATAAGACATATATAGCAGTTTCATCAATAATTGATTATAGTACTATTTAGTTCACTTAAATGAAGCTCTTAATTTTTTTTATAGATTAAAACAAGATAAATTTTAATCAAAAATATTTTAGCATGTTTTCTACTAAAATACTATAATTAATGACTGTAGAGCAGTAAATGATTCATTTCCTTTCATATTTGAATACATAATTGTATTAACTCAAACATTTTTTAAAAAATAAGCATTAATAAAAAGATGGAGCATAAAGAGAATATCTAAAATGTTAGTATAGAATTAAATTTTTGCATTCAAGTTACTTAACAGTTTTAGTACTTTTAAACACTATATGTAATTTTTCATAATTATTAAAGCTTTTTATTTATGGTTTTGTTCAATAAATAATAGATGCAGAAACTTTAATTATCTAGAAATTAACTTTGTAACATTTATAGTAGTTATATGTTGAAACTGATATATTACTGATAGATTAAATTTACTATTTTTAGAGTAATTACTTTGCCAAGAATTATCTAAAATCCAATACAACTGAATTTCTTTTAATATCATTTAAATAGTTGAAACCAATACCCTAAGATTTAATGTGAAATGTTTTATTTTAAAATTACATAGGTGAGCCCAAAGATGATTTTGACTTGTAAGACATTCTTCAAGCATTTAAATATATATTTATATTTGCTGATAAATATATGCAAGTGAAGCTTAACAGAATGGAGTTTTAAATGGGAAAGGTATTCAAAAATTCATTTTTGTAAGTATGACCAATATAATGAATTTATTCATAAAGTATAAAGATGTATGCTATTGGAATTTTAAAATTAAAATAAATCAAATTTAAATAATATTTTAGCTAAAATGTTTCAATGAAAACGTTTGAAAAACTTCAGGTTGATTTAATTAAAAATAGAATCATTTTTTTTTGAACAAACAATAGTCTTACGAATAATGAAATTAAATTTACATTTTCATGATTATATTGTCAATCTTGTCTTTATTTCCATTAACTTCTTTAAGAAGAATCTGCATAAATTCATTATATAAAAGTTGCAAACAGTGTTTGTATATTTTTAGATAGAGATTTGGAAACATACATTAGAATAGTATAAAAATAAATTAAATCAATATTTACTTAATTACGTGAAGATTATTGAAGCATCATTATAATTTAGAAATAAAAAGTTTTTAATTACATAAAATTTTTTAAGGGGAATCATGAACAGAAAATTTTAATTTTTTAGATTACAATTAAAATTTGGGTTGGTATTTCTAAAAATGTATCAAACTTAAGTTATACAAACTTTCAATTTCTAAAAATCATTTCTTTATTAGCGCATTGATGTAAGTAAATTTAAGTGATTATGTCTCAATTTTGCATCAGACTGACCTCCTGACCAGAGCAACATTGCTCAGTGCCCAAGGTCATGAAAATTTGAGAAGGGCACAGTAGGCCTAGGCCCTCATGGGCTGTTGAGCCACTGAGTTTAGTTTATGTCTCAATATATATTAGACATTCATTAACAAAATAAACAACATTTTATTTCAAACAAAAATTAAATCCGTTTAGTATAATTTTACACTTTAAAATTAGATGTGAAAAGTTGGACATGAAGGAAGAAAGTGAAAAGAAAAAATGGATTTAAAAGTACAATCATCTATATTTGTGTCAGATATTTGAACTAAAAATATGGTAAAAAATACAAATCAATCCATAAGGATTTTGAATAAAAGAGTAATCATTTACAAACCTACAATTAACAAGATTTTCAAAATTTCATATTTATTACAAGCACATAATATCAAACAGCAAGAAAAGAGAAAAATCTCATTTTTGAACTGTTTGAAATATATTTTATAAGTGACAGAACAATTTTAAATTATAATAATAAAGCTGTAAGATATCTTGAATAAAAACTAGAGTGAAAGCTGCCAATCATCCCTTACAAAGTTTGATACAACAAAGAAACATATTTTGCAACATTTCAAATGAAAGGGAGGCCTAATATTTTTCAATTCAATAAATTATTCAATGTGTGTGAGTTGTTAGGATATTAAATAATTGTTTTCAAAATATTGCACTGTTTGCTAGCACACAAATTAAGTTCACAACAATATATTTACCGAATATCGTATTTTGACTTCAATGAACAAATTCAGAAGATAAATTGTTTTTATTCTATCGAGATAAAGATTGTAATATAAGACTACATTCATAATTTCAACTACTTTTTATATTGCATTTGCAGTTTTCACAAACAAGGAACAAGTTTTAAAATCGAAAGGACATAAAAAGGAAAAATTTATTTTACATAAATAATAGATATAAATATTTTTTTATAAATCATGAAAAGAAGTTGATAAATACAAAAATGATATGTCTCAGAGCATTGACAATCTTTAATATTTTACCAATTTAACATTTGTAATCTCATGTTCTAAAAGAATGCTATCTCAAACAATATTTAGCAAAATTTACCTTTTACAGAACTTTAGAAAAAAGCAATACACAACAGTTACATGTACAGAAGTTGAACAGTTGCCTAGCCTAAACAAAATTTCTACATATATATTAAGAAAACCTGCAAATTTAAAAAAAAATGACAAGAATTAGTTCATTATTTTGAAAATAAAAAGTTTTAAACTAATGAAAACAAAAATTATGGTTGCTTCCATCAAAAGCTGAAAAAAATACAGTTTGCAATTAAATCAATACAATTAAAAAATATACTGCGATAAAAATATTTTGCCAAATCATATAAATTTCATAAGGGAGTTACAAAAACTCAAGCTGATTTTATTTCCACAAATTTATTTTGATTTTCAAGGAACTTGCATAAGTCACAAAGTCAAATACAGTGAGATGAAATAACAATTTTCAAAGCAGCAATCACAAAATATTGTTAGCAACACAAAGTAGAATGATACATTTTAAAAAGCAAATAGAAGAAATGACTTAATTCCATTTACTTAATCTTTTGAATGACTAATTGCTTTAATTATATTATAATTGTTTCTAGGAATTTTAAATATATATAATAGAAACTTTCAAAAAAATAAATGAATGTGTTTTTAAGTAATTATATAGAATGATTTATATACTTCAAACACAGGATGACATGGGGTTTAATTTTTTAAATTACATTTGTTTAACATATGATCATAAATATAAAAAATTATATGAATTTGAGGGAAAGAATATTAAGCTTACAATGGGGAAAAGGTTACAATTGGAGATAAAATGTGTTGCACTTTAGAGAAAATTGATAACTAAAGATATTTCCAGTTTTGGACAATTTTTAATTATTTGTGCTTCAATATCTTTCTACTATTTGAATATGCAATATAAAATTATGTAGCTATTCAATTATAAAATTTTGATACTTGTGATACTAAAAACATAAAGACTGGTTTAAGTACATAAAAAGGGTTTTTAAAATACATTAGGTTGGTACATAAGTAATACATCAATTTTAATCTTTTTCCACATTATCTTTACATTTCACTATAATATTTTCTTAATATATAAAATTTAATTAAAAATAACATAGCATACTCTTAAAAGTACAATATCCCATTATGATTATAGGAACAACATTTATTAATGAAATAACTAAAAAACATTTCATGTCAGCTGAAAACCTCATAAGAAAAAAATTGAACTTTTAAAGCTGTATATGGAATTAAGCCTTTTCTTGAAAATAAAGATGAAAAATATGCAGTACTATTTATAAACACCACATAAATTCTTTTATAATACAATCTCTTAAAATTGATGTTGTTTGAATTTTTATTGATATGATTTTTTTTTCTGTTATGAAGTGAGCAATGTGATTTTAGTTTAATAAACAAGTTTTTCGAGTAACATCAAACATGCAACAAAAGCATTTTCTTTTTATCTTCCAGTTTAGTTTAATTGTATGCAATAAACAATTTTATAAAAATCATGTACCTTAATTTTTAAATTTTTAGTTATACATAATTATTTTTAAAATGAATCACAATGTTTGCCAAAGAATGATTCAAATTTGAAAGTCATGTTGACATATCAATCTTAAATTTCAAATTTGTTTTTTTTTAATGAATTTGTTTGATGAAGGAAATTGAACATGATACTGATTATTAGAGCAATTACAGGTTCATGTATGTATTTCAAAAATTTTAATGCTGTTAAAATAAATTTATTCACTTATTATTAGTTATTTAAAATTTGTTTTTAACTTGTAAATTTTGAATATAGATAAACCATTTGATTCTATATTTTTTTTTTACAAAAAGGTTATCAGAATTTGGGGTGCAGCTAAGATTCAAATAAATATGATATAATGTTAAAAAAAGAATAGTTTATAAGCCAATAGATGTGGCAAAACAAATAAAAAGGTTGTAAAAGAACCTTCATGTAAACAAAATAAGCATTGATTAAAATAGCTAACAGTATTTTTTTATTAATTACAACAATAGCTTTAACTTATTTCCTTAAAAAAATACATTTTCAATTTTTGCACCCAGCCCTTTCTTTTAAAATCTTAAAAGGAACTAAATCAAATATAAAATAAATCATAAAAATATATATGAAATTCATGAAATGTACAAATATGAATAGAACATTCAATCATAGGAACACAAAGATTTTAAAAGAAATTGTGCCTTTGAAACAGAAGCTGTACAGTTATCACTAATTAACTGCACTTTTCAAAGGAATTTTTTAACAACAAAATTTTTATCACAGTTTCTTTTTATTCTTTTAATCACAAAAAATCTTGCATATATGAGATATAAATCACACATATGAGATAAATATAACACAGAAGCACCAAATATAAACAAATTTGTATATCAGTAATTGAGCATAAGCAAATCATGCATAACATTTGTACTAAAAAAAATGCTAGTGAAATGTCACTAGTTTAAAAAAATTGTTCTATTCATAAACTTTACAGTGGAAAAACATATTGTGATATTTATTGGTATGAATTTTCTACAAAGATACAAAACACATATACTAAATTCTATACATTTTATTGTATATACCCTGCTTGAATATTTCTAAGCAAATCTGATAGCTAGGAACAAAAATAAAAATTTGTTCAGAAAATTTATTAATGTCTTAAAAAACAATACTAGAAATATTTAAATGTAAAATAATAAGATTGTATTCATATTTATAAATAGTGAATGCTTCATTATCTACGTCTTATAATTCATATACCCTGTTTATTCTGTAAAAAAATATAAGTAAATATTTTTAAAACATAAGATAAATAATTACTTCTTTTAGTTATCTATAAATGAAGACAAGAAATGTTAATTTCACTTAAAATAGTGCAGTGACTAAATGCTTAAGTGAAACAATATATAACAAATATAAATGTTTTTTTTTTTTTTTTCAATTTTAGTTAACTTTTATTATTTATATATTATATAAGGAAAGCAAACAAACACAGCATTGAATATATCATATTATTATCAGCTATTATGTCACTATAAATTAGCAACAGGTCTGCATTTTTGGATTGGAAAAATGCCTGTCTAAATATTTTAATACAATGACCAATAATTTATATTGTTCATAAAAAAAATTAACTTAAATCTTTTTAAACTAATAAGACAAAATTCTAAATTTGAATTTAAAATATTGCACTTTATCTTGATTAGATTTATATCAATATATTTGCACAAGTTTTTGCACTTACAAAATAAAAACAAACAAATATTGGCATTTTTATTTTTGTAATCATAATTGAGCATTAAAGAAGTTTATATAAATTTTTTTATTTACAATATTAATAAGATATACCAATTTGTTTAGTAACTTAAACTCAATACATATATGCTACATACAAATCATGTAAAGCTCATCAGTTTGATTTCAAATCATGAACTACAAGTTGTACAAAGATAATCAACATTCAATAACTTGGAATGTGAAACATTGAGGAAAAGTCTCATAAATTAATTCTAATACTTAAAATCGGTATAAAAAACTGTACAGTTTCATATATACATGAATCGACGACAAATTCATTGCAGCATTAATTGAGTAATATTCTTTTGGACTATACTCTCTCTTACAGCATTGAATACTACTTTGATATTTTCGGTATCTATGGCTGTAGTATAATGGTGGAAAATTCCCCTATTCTGGTCCCTTCTTGTAGATTCAAACAACTGCAGAATAAACCTTTGGACATCCTCTAATTTATAAGGGTCACCTTCAAATTCAGGAAAAAATAAGGAAATATCAGATGTCTTACTTTCAACTTTTTTCTTTAACAGATCTGTCTTGTTGAGGAATAGGATAAAAGACACTTCAGAAAATGCTCTGTGATTTACAATTGTATCAAAAATGTTTTTTGACTCTAGCAGACGATTAGTGGATCGGTCCTCAAGCAGCACCTGGTCAAACTCGCTGGAAGACACCAAAAAGAGGATGGAAGTGACACAATCAAAGCACTGGAACCACTTTTGCCTCTGTGATCGCTGACCACCAACATCAATGAAGCAAAAGGGGACTTCATTTATTGTAATGGTGAACTCTGTGATTATTTTTGTAGCTTTACGAGCATGAAGAATGTCTTGTTGAGTTGGAGTGTAATCCTTTTAGAAGAAAACATATATTGAGAATTAAAACATTAGTGAATATTTATTCTACTATAAAATGATTATATAAGTATAAGAATGCACATGGTACTTAATTTAAAAATTACTACTTTGATTAAACATTGATAGGTTTCATACTTATTTTAATCTAATATTTTACTAATTAATAGATAATCTAATAAAATAAATTTATATCACTCCCCTCAATTTAATGACTTTGTTTCATTACCAGCAAAATGTATCAAAGAATAAGCAAATACTCCCACAACATTTTCAAAGATGAAAATTTTCAGTAGAGCTGATGTTACGTAGGATGTACTCATTTTTGGAAACATTTGGCAAAAAACATGGAGGTACCCAGAATATAAATGCATGGTGTTTTGGATAATGCAGCATTTAAAAACAAACTATACAGAATAATAAAATTTAATTAACTTGACAGGTAGGAAAGATATTTCTTAGTAATTATTTTAAAAACAAAGGATATTTAATAAAACTGAAATATACTTACTGGTGATACAATTCTGTCTATATCATCAAAAAAATACTGCACACTATCACACTGAAAAGGAAAAAAAAAATCATCAGAAAAAGTGCATTTAAAACTAATATATGTATTACAATTACAATAAATATATCTACATAATTTTAGAGTTTTATTTTAATTTCCTAAAAAGATTTACTTTGAAAAGAAAATCCAACCAGAATATATATCAGATGATTAATAACTGAATATTATCAGTATAAAAATTTACACTGATACATCATAAAAACATTAAGAGCTTTTGCATAATACTACTTAATTGCAATAAAAATATTTTTAAAATTGAACAAAATTATTCTATACATAGTTCGAAAAAACATTGAATGGATATGTACATCAAGTTTGTCTGTAAAGTTATAGAACTGGCCCAATAAAAGGATATTTATTTACAATGACAAGTGTACTGTTTGCCATTTTTATTTTGCTTTTCATTGACACTTTTGTGTTACTTATTAGAATTTTTCATTGGCCAAAAAAGTGTGTTGATGCGCATTTTTCTGATAACCGTTTTTTTCTTACCGGCCTTTAACAACTCAAAACAAGTTCTTAAAGGATAAACTTTATTTTGGGAAAAAGCCACTGGTTGCTAAATCAGGAGAATTTAAAGGAAGTTTCAGGGTGGCAATCTGTTTTTCAATCAAAAACTGTTTCACAGCTGTTGATTTTAAAATTCAACATTTCACTGGCAAATGAGGTGAAACAAGAGCACACTTAACTCCTTTGCAACAAGTGTCTCATACATGCATTAGCAGCAAATGTTACTTCACAGTCAGGTGCCATATATGAATCACCATTTCAACTGACTATGATGATGGGTTACCACATTCAAATTCTTATATGGAACATTTAATCAATATTTTTTCTTGCCACTAGATGATGTTACAGGGTTTCCAAGCAGGAGAATGTTGACCTTCCTTTTGTTGCAGTACTTTTTATCTTTGATATTTTGTCTTGCAATGGAAGTGGAAATCATGTAGAAATGAATGAAATAAACAAAGCTCACTCTTTAACTGTGTCAGCTGATTTATAAATACATGTGTGTTCTTGATCCTGCAGAATAGTTTTATTTTTTAGCAGTATGATGGATGCATTATAATTTGAGTGTTACACGTTCCTCTTACAGTTTAGTTAGCATTGAGATGAATGTCTTGTGAATTATAAATTATTTTATAAGGTATTTAAGAAGTATAATGAGAAGGTATTAAAACTACTCCCCTGATAGCTACTTGAATGCTCCTCTCATGATATAACAATTACAAGATGGAAACTTAAGGGGAAACAATTAGGGGACAAATTTAATTTATGAGAAATTTTTTTCCAAAGTTAGGCTTAGCAACATGAATTGACTGTCTTTCACAAACACAAAACAATGTATTTAGTTAGCATATCATCCAGAGGCAGTGGTTGGCTAATTAAGGGGGTCTTTATAATTGGTGAAACTTGAGTGCCTGATAAAGATGAAGGTTACTCTGCAGGCTCAAGGTCATTCCCCTGGATTACCATTGGACTTTTGGGTTTACATATTATCGCAACCTATTGGCGACATTATATGAAACAAAGCACACGATTACTCATTCAGAGCATATGACACATGAAAAATTGAGGCTGCTAACTTGGCCAGTTATCTTGATCATTGGTGATTGTTACAATAATATGCAAGTACTGACTTTTGTTACATTCAAAGAAAGCTAGAAAACCAGTCCCATTACTTTATAAACATACTTCGTAAGTTTTTCCTGAATTATAATACATTTGTAATTCAAATATATATAATGCAGAAACATTAATGTAATTCACTTGAAAATAAAAATCAAGATTAGAACATTAATACAATAAATAAATTTAATATTTGGGATTGAGTCCTAGTAAATCGATCTAATTTTTTTGGCACTGAAATATTTTGCGAATGAGATCCCACATTTTTGTGAAATGAAGAAAATATAATTTCCAAAAAAGAAGGAAATGTATGTTTTAAGTAGATTTAAATAGCTCTATGCTAAAACTATAAATATCCAAACAATTTTTAAAATCATTCACCTATTCTGACTTGCAACAATTTTATTCACTACAGCAGTCCTGCGCACTGCATAGCAAAACATATACTAATGCTTACATATTATGACATAAACCAATTTCCTCAAATCAAGATATTACCAAATGACTGAATATACACTAAAGTGCAGAAAATCACTCTCCAGGCATGCTAAAACACAATAATAATAATGATGACAGCATTTAGAAATGTCTTTTGAATTGGTGGTGTTTTTTGACTAAGGCGAAAATTGATGGATGGCATTCAAAGTATTAAGTTATTTTAGTTAATTTTTAAATCATTCACTTAAATTCATTTAGCTATCTATCAAATTAATATCTTGTGCTATGCAAGATATTACATATGCTCAAGTGTTAACATAGAACAATATCTTCTTCCTTACACTCCTGCAAGCATTGTGGAGATTATCTTACTTCTGGCTACAACAATGCCGTTTGTAACCATCAATCATTCTCTTTCTCTTAAGTTAATGCATATACCCCACATTTTGGGCATTCATACCTAGATGATATCAATTGTTCATTCATACACCAATGAATCATTTGATTCGGTAAAATCCTAGGAGAGACCACACCCCCTTGGCGACAAACCAGAAAGAGCGCCAAGCAAAAATGTGATGGCACCAAGCAAAACCAACAATGGTAGAGTGAGTGAATATAGCGGGACAAGGTGAAAAAGCGTAATGAAAATATATGTAAACAATATTGAAATTAATCAAATATATTACTTTCTTACTGCTGATCTTTTCTGAGTGGAGGGTACAGCATAACAGCAGATTATAAAAAAGCCTTCATCGTAAAGCGGATGACCATGGGAGGGCCACCATATATATTCAGCAAGGTAATGGTTGAACATACCTATTTGACATCTCCATTTTCCAAATCCATCCAAAACAGCACTCTTTTGCTCGTATAATCCCATCCCCATTACATTTGAACATTCATAATTGGCAATCAATTTTTCAACCCCATTTAATCATTCTTTTTCCCTTTTAGTTTCAACAAAGAAAAAAATTCTAAGGATATCACTCACAGAAGCCATACTTCCACCCCGTGCCCAAAACAAAATGACAAATTAAAAAATGCCTGCCAACAAAATCAAAAATTCCCAGAAATAGTTAGGTTTACCATCCTAGTGTATAAAGTAGGGTTCCCAAGATGGCCCCAATTATAAACTAAAAAAATTGCCAAGGGTGGGGCCTCCTGGGCCCAACCCCCTTGATTCACCCTTTTATTAAAAGTTTTTTAAAAAGGTGCTTCATTTTTCCATATTTAAAGGAAAAAAAAAGTGGTACAACCACCCCTTTTTTTAAATGATTAAAAAAAAAACTAGCTGCCCCCCAAAATTTAAAGGGGGTAGAAGCATTATCCGGGGTCATTTTTGGCCCAACTTAAAAAAAAATCTTGACAAGATTTGGCAGCATTTTTTGTTGCCAAATCAGAAGGTTCCAATAGGATCCAACTATCTGATGGCATAAGTTAGTATGAAAAATTAATTGTATGTGTGATAATGTGCAATAAATTATAATACAGAAAAAAAGATATATGTTATTGCAGACGATATGATAGAATGGATGTATCAAATTTATAATTAATACATCACAAAAGTAGAAATATCATTAAAAAGTCACAAATAATGTGTAATATTTAAATAATAATAACCAAATAAAGTTTTCATCAAGAGACTAAATTTGAGATGACATTGTAAAATATGGTTCAGTCATTCAGCTAACATGCACAGATACAAAAACAGCCATTATTTTGGTGTATTTGAAAATGTAAGTAATCATGATGATTTACAAAATGCCACAAATAAATAAATGCATCAAAATTCGAGTGATTCATACAAGTATTGTATTAAAAAAAGTTTTATAATCATAACTACATAAATAAAAAAAATACACTCACTAATTGAAATTCTCTTCTTCTGCAAAAGGCTATTTTGATGCTACTGTCCTTCCACAATTCCTTTACTGAGGCAGCATACTGAGAAAAAGTTTGTTTGTCCAAAAAAGAGTTTCCATAGCTCATAATGTGTTGAGCTTGTTCGCTACGGGATGGATTTTGCCATGGAATTTCAAGTTTATCTCGAGCATCAACTAAAACCTTCATTCCTTTCACAGCATTTTGATAAATAGTTACCCGGTACTCTGCAATCGTTTCATCATCGAAGTTCACTCCGTGAATAATCTTCATTTGTTTCAGAAAAGTGCTTTTACCACTTTCACCGGCACCTAATAACAATAACTTCACCAATTTACGGCGAGACCGTTTATCAAGTTCCAGCATTTTATCAATTTTTCTGCTGCGTTGAAACTGTTCCAATTCATCGGGGCCGTACTTTAATCGCTCAAAACACGAACACCGCAAACAAAACCCAGCCATTTTTGACAACTGAGGTCAAGATGCCAAACCACAAACACTATATACAAGGAGATAGAATTGCCATAAAATATAAAGTAGATAACCAATCTTAAATTAGCTGTAGAAAATTGGATTAATGTTTTCATTTCATATCGAAGCTGCTGAAGTTTTTATTCTAAGCTAGATAATAAATTTCATTTGTCTTTCTTATTGATATTTGGTATTTAATAACAGTATTCAGGAATGTAATTATAACTGTATCTGCGTCGGCAGTGCGATCATTAAGTCATTAAAGAGAGAGCGATTTTTGTGGAGGAGGAAGAGGAAAGCAGCAAGGGGATGGTGATATTTTGCAGGGTTAAAAGGCTAAGACATTCTCTCGCCAGTATTAGTGCATTTGAATATGATGCTTAAAATTTCATTCTCTTTGCTGATGTGAACCTATGCCAATATTCTTGATTAAAAAAATATTGGATTGATAATAAAATACATATATATATATAACTTTTTTTCGAAATTATAAATTTTAATACATGCTACAAAAGTTATTATTTTTTTCTCTTTTTTTAAAACATTAATAAGAAATTGAAAATTTCGATTTGAAAAAAGCGTTAAAATGTTAATTAATTTAAAAAAATTTTTCAACCTACAAAACTAGATGTTTTGTAGGATGAAAAAATTTAAAAAATAATTATTTGATTGTTTTTGGAAGCTACTAGTACCATAATCCGCGAATGAAACCGAAATGATATTGGAGTAATATGACCACTCCCAGGAATTAAAAAAAAAGGTTTTTGAATATTCTACATTCTTAAATATATTTTACCCCTTCTTTCCTATGTAACCACTACAGAACCATATTAAAATCAAATTTGTTAACTACGATGATTCGGTAGATACAGAACTGGATTGGCAGAGCGTAATAGAAGTAGCTCCTCCATGGATTACAGAAAAGTTACAAATAAATATTTCAGATAAAATAAGAATTAATTTCGTCGATTCTTTTAAAATTAAATCAATGAGTCAAAATAGTAATATGATATAGAATTACAAAAAAAATTAATTTGAGATGCTTTTTTGGTAAACTTTGAATTCTGCAGTCTAATGTTTAATTAGTATTAAAATATAGTGTTAATGAACATTTAGTAATGAATTCATTAAATCTTGTTTTTTTTAGTCAAAAATTTGGCTACGATTTCCTTTTCTTTTTGGGCCAAGAAAATTATTAGTTTTACTAGACAAAAATATGAAAATTCATAAAATTTTTGATATAAACCAATTATTTAGAATAAAATACCTAAAAACTCAAATTTGCTAAATTTTAAAAAAATTTTTTTTTTCAAAAAAAAAAAAAAAGGGGTAAATATTTACAAATTTGGGGTTTTGGGGAAATTTAAAATATTCAAAATTTTTAAAATTTTTTCCCTTTTAAAATAATATAAAATGTAATTTAATTTAATTTTTTATTGAAATTTTCATTTAAAAATTTTAATTTTTTTCCCTATTTTTTATAATGGGATGTTCCAAAAATGTAAAAATGAAAGAAAAGTTTGATTTTTAAAAAGAGGTGTTAAATTAGAGTTAAAATGTAAAAACCTAAAAAAGGGGAAATCATAAATGCTCAAATTTGCGGATTATTATTAAAAGAAGGAAGGGGGATGTAAAAAAAAAAGAAATTCCCAAATTTTTAGTAACAAATGGCTTAAGTCTAAATTTAAGGGGTTTGATTAAAATGGGTTTTATTTCTCTGTTAGGTGTGATACGGGTTTAGTTACATAAGCCCCCCAATGAGGTTATCACGGATGGGGGAAAAATCGGTTTTCTTTCCCAAGGGTAAAAACCGAAAAAACTCTATCAAATCTTTTTTAAATTTTTTGGGGAGATTGGCGCAAAAGATTTCAATATGGTTCCCCGTTGTCTGCAACAAGTTTAAATCGAAACATGCCCACAACTGATCGAAGTGTCTCCGGGGTCACGTTGGGGGAATATGTTCCCAATGCGTGACTTCAATTCGCTAAGTGTGAATGGGGCCAAACACCAAAAATAACCCCAGCGCGAATGCTGCGCTTTTTTTTCCATTCGAGACAGGATTCCATTACTGGTGGGGGTTCGTTTTTTGAAAAAATCAACCCATCGCTTGGGTTTGAACGAACCCACTCGTTACAACCGGGGCATTTCCCCAAACTGGCTGGGCGGTATTTAATTTATTATACAGGCATTGTGAAGAAAATTTGAATATGCTTTTAATTTTAAAAGTGCCTTTTTTGTAAGGAAATTTAATTTCAATAAAAGCAAATTACAAATTTTGCTTATGATTAAAATGAAAACTTCTGATTTATTCGGGGGCCTAAATTTAATTGTTTGGATGTTCTTCTTTTATATTTTTATATGAGTATATGTATTTTTTATTAAAAATCTTATATATAGTCTAATTATATTTTTTTCGGTCCTTTAAAGGAGAATGTGGATTTCCGAGCCGAGACGGTTGGACTTCTTTACTATAGATGCACCACCCTTTTCCATCTCCCAAATTTTTTGCATGGGAAATGGGGGGGGGAAATATTCTCGGCCCCCTTGGGTTTCTGGGTTTCGGGGTCCCCTGTTCCCAAATTTTGGCTTCCCCACCCTCTAGTATTTAAACACCCCCCCCTTTTTAAATTTCTTATTTAAATTTTTTATATATATATATATATATATATGGTTTTCAAAAACGTAACAATGCCAACGTTCAAGATAACTCGCCAAGTTGACAACCCTGATTTCCCATGTGTCTTGCGCACTGAATTGGTAACCATATGTTTCTTTTCATATAATGTCTCCAATACCGTTGCGTAAGTACCGTTTATATAACTTATATATAGTATACAAAGCTAGGAAAACTTATACCCATAGAGCCGTTTACTTTTCTTAAAATTCTCTAAATAAACAAAAGGAAATACTTTTCACAATTAATGCTTTTATTTTCGCGTAATCTTTTATTGTCAACACTAACATAAACCAAAATAATGGCAACTTTCTAGCCAATTACTCTCATTAAAATTTTAGGTTTTAATTCTTTTGGCACATTTTTGTGCTTAATGCTCTTTCTACTGAATTGAAATATAAATACATATTTCGTTTTTCTTATTTTCGATCTCCTACATAACAATAATCTTTTTTATTTCCAATTATTTTCGCTTGCTCTCCTCTCTCGTTCACTCGTTGGAGTTGAGTGGAAGTGTGCTGCATGACAGTAATATTTACGATAGAAAATAAAACTTCACGGGAAAAGTGTGCATGGAATTTTTACTTAAAAAAAAAAGACCTCCCTAAAAAGTTTTCAATCTAAAACTAAGCAAGCGTCACCGACCAGAGCATGATTGCCGAGTGAACCCGATAGAGCGTAACGCATTTGAACGGAACGCTTAATTTAGATTCACTCTTCAGTAAAACTCGCATAAAGAAGTTATCACCTGAAAAATAAAGTAAAAAGAGCAAATTTTTTTTTATCCTTGACTTTTGTGAAACGTACGTAGCTGCGGTTGTTCAGTGGTCATGGCTTACGTTGTCAAGTCACGGGTTCGAAACCTAGTGTCAATTAAAACCGTCATGTTGAGGGACTGATGCATTTAAATCATTCGAGGCTTGAAGTCTTCCCACTGGAGTGTTGCGGTAGTTTAGAGAGGGAGGTATTCTACAATTTTCTCTATTCCATGATTTATCAATTCCATGGCATGAATCTGTGTTTTGATTGTGTTAATTAGTTTTTACATGCAACAATGCCTTTTTCGATGCAAATGGGAAAAAAAATGATAGGTGAATATGATGGATTGCTGGAAGTATTCCTTATAATACTATAGAACAGGAATATCCTAAATCCTGTAGGTTTTGGTACGAAAACTCACAGTCAGGTTAGAGATATAAATATGTACAATTTATTTACAAGCACATCTAAAAAACCATTCTTACATATCCAGACCACGTTTTTACCTTCTGCTTCCAGCCCAGAACCCTCAAAAACCTGTCTCTCACATGTCCCTCTCTAGAGGAGTCTATTCGGAACGTTAGGGGAAAGGCATTTTGGGCAGCTCTTCTCCCCTACAATCTCAGTCAATACGCCACCCGCTCTCCGACTACGAAATCATGTGCTGTCAAAATAATAATCGTTACAAACTCCTCCTTCCTCCCAGAGAACTTTTTTTTGATAAAAGGAAAAGTTCTGTTTGCTAAAATCAATAAAATCATTTCCAATTGTCAACAAGAGATATCATTTAAGTTCTAGATAACACTACCTTTTAACACTTTTACGATTTCCTTTTTGGCCATAATTACATACTACAATACATTAACATATAAAAAATCAAAATAAATGAGAAAAAACACAACTTATCTTGGAATATACAAATTACCTTTATCTAGTTAATAATTCCAATCAATAACTCAATCATATTTACTCAAATCCCCATATTTACTAAAATTAAATTTCATATCATCATTTCTTTCATTTTTAATGGTATGAAGAAATAACACTAACATTCTCTAGTTTCAAGTTTTAAAGAGAGAAAATTAAGAACACACAAACACTACTTCATCTCTCTAAATATGATGTACTCAAATTACAAATGTTTTAAATGAAAATGATTCTTTGAATGATAACATACATTTTTAGCATTATCTACCTTAATAATAGTCACACCACAGAAACTAAATGTTTATACACAAGTATTTGTGAAACCAGTTTATCTTACAATTTCTGTTACCATGAAGAAATTTTACACCAGTGTTTCCTCCAAACTGTGGGGCGCCCCCTGGGGACGCGATAATACTCAAGGGGGCGCGAGCATATTGAAAATAAAGGTTAAAAAATTAATTTACTGGAATGAAAAAAAACAAAAATACTTTCATATAATAAAAACAGATTTACATTGATATGATCTATTATATCATCTGGTGAAAAAGGTCATCAAAAAAAAAAGATTCTACTTTGAACCCTCATTAGCTATCTTTGACCCTATAAACTAAATAAAAAATATTTTGTTTGCTTTGCTGTAATCCTACGATAAAGATTTTTATTACGTTTCTTTTAACAAAATATTACTTTTTTTTTGACTTTCGAACTTACTGGTATGGTTACCATCCCTTTTTTAGGCAAGTTGTAAATTATATAATTCTGTAGCGCTTTTTTTTCACAATGTGAAAGAGTTTTTTGATACAGGGATAAGCATATTGAGCACTTTGAAGGATTAATTGGCCAAGATTTATTTTTATGAGTATACTGAAACATATAATACAAAATCATTAATTCTGGGAAAATTGTTTATTTGTTACCAATGACCTTGACAGAGAATCCTCTAATATGACAGTCTTAATGGGAGCTAAAATGAATTGATAACATATCTCCTTTTTTGGGAGTGGCAAACGTTTTTTTAGAATCTTAAGGTACTTGTTTAGACCGAGTTCCCGGCACGACCACTATTTTTCAAAAATATTTTCTTGAACATGCTGCATTTTCCCCTATGAATAACTTTAATTGTGATGTTGTACGACTGATTATGGTTTATAAATGTAAATGAGCAGAATCTAAAAAAAAAGAATTGGGCATCTGTGATCTCTCTGGAAGGAAATTAAAACTGATCAAACAAGGGAAACACTTGCTGAAATAATGCATATTAATCGTGTTAGCGAAAGTAAATTTGAGAAAAGCAATAAACATGAAACCAAAGGAAAATTTTCAATAGCTACATTAAGAACTTTATCTAGAAAATATGAAGCCATAACTGTACCGCAAAATGCACTTCACCCTGTCAAAAAGACACAAGCAAGAAAAAGTTCAACAGGATATTTGTCGATCATCAAAGGATATTAAAATTACAAAAACGTGAACAAAATGTGACAGTTTTGCTTTCAAATAACTTTCCTGTAATGTTAGCAAAAAGTGTCTGCCATTTGTGTCCTTTATTAAGGTCACGCACATTTGGAACAATTTAGTTCAGTTTTATTGGATATTTTCTCAAATTATGAAAGACAAATAGAAAAATCCTTGAAATAGGTAAGTATATTTTCTCTTAGTTAAATTATTCACTGAAATTGTGATTTTTATCTTGTATATTGAAAATAATTATAAAAAGAATTGAGGGTGCATCACTCCCGCGACCATTAACGTTAGTATCGAGGTGCACACCTGATCCGTGCTTTCTCGCTTTAAATATTAAAAAATAACACAATTGTTATTCATTAGAAATTTATATTCTTTTTTTATTACTTAACATTTATTCTACATGCTAATTCTGCGAGGGCTTAAAATTACAGTTCATTCAAACCGTTTATAATATGAGTATTCATTTCAATAAATCATTTTACATTTTGTATACATTGTCATGCACTTGGTTTTACTCTCCTTACAATTAAGCTATTATATCAAGAATAATATATTATTATTTTTAAAAAATAAACTCGTGTTAGAGTGGGTACTTCAGCCAGTATAAGAACAAGTTTAATAATTATCAGTGACTTCCATGGAAGCGTCTTGCAGAGCAAAGTTTTTCAAAGGAAGGCTAAAAATTAGAAATTGACACTCAAGTTTTTTTTATTTAGCTCAATCTATATTTTTTCTTAAAAGTACATCGAAAATCCGGATTCAAAGGTTGATTTTAAAAAATGGAATAGTATCAAAAATACTTTTGTTTTCAGTGCAAAAAAATTGCATCCACCTCACCCAAATTAAAAAAGTGATTTATTACAAAACCCCCTTTAATTTCGTCACTGGATGTAAAATTATGAAGATCTCTTTTTCGGCGTTAAAACCCTTCGAAGTTTTTTTGAAATGGACCCCCTAACCCATTCGTAACTTGTATAAATTTTTTCCCCCATCTGTGTACTTTTGATCTTTATTATCGTCAAAAGCTCGCTGTTTTTAAAAAAATATATCTATGATTTTTTTTAATCCACTCCGTAAATATAATACCGTGAATTAAAATTTAAACCCTGAATTAGGGGAAATGTACATTCAAAATTGGTATATTCGATTCGCCAAGACTACTAAATTGTACGAATACAGCATTTTACATGTTTTGTGCGACGTCTTTAAGTTCCTAGACTCACATAAGCGGGGGATCCAGATTTAATGGATGATAAAGAAAATTTGTTAAAGCTTTTTTTTAAGGGCTTTGTATTTTTTTATAGAAATGGATCTCAAAAAGGGAAATAAATTTTTAAATTTAAAAATATTATTTCTCAATCTTTTCAATTTAAAATTAGAAGGGAAAATAAAATAATTAATATTACTTAAAATATATATTACTTAAGAGAAACATATATAAAAAATTTAATCCTTATATTATTAATACTGAATTAAGAACAAGTTTAATAAGTTTAGCATTTCCCATGGGCTTGTCTTGCAGAGAAAAATTTTTTTCAAATTTTTTAGAAATTGCCCTCTGAGTTCTTTTTCTATATTTGGGCGATATCTATATTTTGTCTTCTAACGCCACGCATTTTGCAATATGTTCCAATTTAAAAATCAAAAAAAGGAAAAAAAACATAAAAATTATCCTATTATTTAAATTTTTTTTTTTTTTGTTAAAAAGTAACATATACAAAATTTAATACATATTTATTAATTTGACGGTTTATAAAAAAGATCTGTATTGTAGTTTTAGCGTCAAAGTGCTTTTTTGCATTCGTAATTTATTAATGTAAAAAAAGGGGGCCGATAAAATTTGATTAAAAGGGGGTCGCCAGTATTAAAAAGTTTGAAAAACTGTTTCCCAAAATCTTAAAAATAATAAAAATCCTATTCAGGGGCAAAACATCCCTTTCATCTTAAAATCTACTCTAGAAAAATAGTACTAAATGAATACATCACTATATTAAAATTTTTTTTTCCTTATAACTCTTGGTGAAACTTTTTTGGTATATGACTTTTTTATAATACATAAAAGTTATTAATATATATGGATACAGTATAAAAAATATTATAGAAGTAAGTATTCTTTCATAAATGTTTTACACATTTTAATAAATCAATTTCACTCAATTAAAATTTTTAGCAAAATGCATACATAACATATATTATCCTTGGGTAAAAACCTTATGCCATATTAATGAAACAAAAAAATATTCAATCGTTTAATATCTATCCCTTTTTTTAAAAAAATGAAAAAAAGAAATTTTTTTTCATTATGGGGGATGGAAATAAAAAACACTCTTGGGGAATTTTTTAAAAAAAAATTTAAAACCCCCTACTTAAGGCATCTGTATTGGCTGTTTCCCCCCCTGGTTTATGAATAACTTCAAAATTAAATGGTTTGTAGTGCAAGAGACCAACGCAAAAAGGCCGGATTTTTTCCCTGCTTGGTTTCCCCAAACTAATGGGTTATGGTCGGTCTGAGTAATAAATTTTCTGTCCATCAAGGTAACAATTAAGTTTTTACTGCATAAAATAGCTGCACACTCTTTTTCGGTTTTTGCAGTAAACCTTCTCGGTCAGAAAATTTTTTGCTAAGGTACAGGATGGGATGCTCTTCCCTCTATAAATTCTCTGAGCCAGGACTTTCAATCCGTGTCAGGGCGTCGTTTGAAGAAAAAATTGCCTTTTTAAATCAGGGGCAAAAAAAAACAGGGTTGTCGTTTTCGTTCAATTGTAAAAAAGGATTCGCTTTCCCAAAGCCCAGTCAATGTATCCCTTTCTTCTTTTTCCCCTTTCAAAAATTCTTTGTGGTGCTGCTAAACTCAAAAAAATTGGGATTCTTCAAATACCCCCAAAATTTCCCCAAAAGGCTCTAACCGGGGTTTTTTTACCCTTGGAACTGGAAAATCTAGTATTGTTTGAACTTTCAATTGAGCGGGTGACCTCTTTCCTAACCCTATGACATGCCAAGATAAACACTATTTTTGTCAAATTTTAAATTTTCTGGTTTGATTGTTAAAGAGCTTTTTTATCCTTTCCAGTACCTTATCTATTGGCTTATATGTTCGTCCCAGTTTTCTGAAAAAAACCCACATCGTCTAAATATAAGGGCAAACTTCTCCCCACCCTTGAAGTAGTTCAGCCATCAATCTGCGAAATAATAGGGCGCTTTTTTCAATCCAATGGCATACGAAATGGACGATAAAGTTCCAAAACTAGTGGTGGCTCTCCCCGGGGCCTGGGTTAAGGGAATCTCCCAAAACCTTTTTTTAAAGTCAAGAAAGGTTATATATTTGGCAGCTCGACGGTTTAATTCATGCTCTTATTTGGTGGGGGAAAAACCCCGAGTTCTTATTACTTCTTCATTTTTCTATAATCATAAGGCTAGGATCTTTTCCCGGGGGTTTAAACTAAAATCATGGGTGAAGCATAATCTGACTCCCCTATTTCTATTACTTGGTACTTCAACTTTTTTTCTTTATTTTTCTTGCAATAAACCAGTTTCCTGCCGACATTCTGATGGTTTCGTCCAAATGGTACATCATTTATCAGTTCAAGTATGCTCTCCAAGTGCGTTTTTCCTGGTTCTTTGGGAAAAATTTTTTTGAAAAACGGCATAGGATTTTTTTTAGTTTCTCTATTTTTAATATTCAGTCGGTTTTCCCAACTGACTGTGTTCTTAACTTCATTGAAGTCAAAAATATTCGGGTTAGAATCTATACGGGGAAAGTTTTCTTCTAATTCTTCGAATTTTCCCCTTTTCTGTTAATCATATTTATAAATTCGGCTTTTTTTGTCGTACGGCTTCAACATATTTACATAAAAAACTTGATTTGAATCTGTTTTTGTTAAAAGCTCACCATAATTCGTCTCTAAAATTTTTTTTCTCTATTCTTCCGGTCCTTTCCACTGCACAGATATTTATAAAGGTCGATTCATTTAACACTAACACTAAATCCCTTCTAAAAATTCTCGCTTAATAGCATTCTTATCATACCATCCTTTCTTTTTAATTTTCGTTTCTTCCTTTTTTTCAATGGCAAATTTCCCTGACATTTTTTTAAGTCGGTTTATGAGTTGGAAAACGTATTCCAACGGGGATCACCTCTTCTGAAATCCCCTAATTCTCCATACGAAAGAGTTATAGGAGTTCTCAAATTTTTTCCATGGACCAATTCGCGGGGTAAAACCTGTGCTTTCATGGTGATGGTTCTTAAAGCAAAAAGTGCAGCTGGCAACTTTTTTTTCCCATTCGGGGGGATTCAATCATATCACTCTTAAGATTCTTTTCAGAGTTCTGTGAAATCTTTCGAGGGGATTACTCTAAGGATAAACCGAACTTCGAAAAACGTTTATTCAAAATTTTTCAAAAATACTGATGTTAAAATACTCGTGCATGAATTTCCCCTGGCCCTTTGTTTCCTTGGGAAAAACCCATTCTACTGAAGATCTGGAACAAAGCTTCCACAATTTTTGTGGACGATATATCGGGCATTGGCACTGCACCCGGGGGTATTTTGGGGACATACATGACAGTTAAAAAATATTTTTTTCCCCTGTAGGTGTAGTGGGAAGGGGTCCTACTGCATAACGTTTAATTTGGAAAAAAAACTTCGCTTATTACTGGAACAAATTGCATTGGTGTTTTTTTGATCATTTGCTTCCTGCCCTCTGACAGGGGGTCACATGTTTTCACAAACTCCTCTATCTCTTTTGCACTGAGGCCAGTAAAAATATCTTGCAATCCGTTTTCGTCTTCGTGACACCTAGATGGCCTGATGTACCTTCATGCCCCATTTTCAGAATTGAGTCGGAAATTTTTCGGAATAACCAATAGTTGTCTTATGTCTCCATTCTTATTTTTCCCGCGTTAGAAATTTTCCTTTGGTTTAGTGAATAATGCTTCTTATTTACCCTTTTTTACCTTTTTTAATCAAAGGAGCTAATTCTTCACTTCTCGTTGGGCATGAACTCATCATATTAATATTGATTAAACTCATTGTGTCCTTTTCTTCCGTAAATAAAAGGGAACAGATTTTCAATATCTTCAGCTAAATTTTTTTTTCTAACTTCATTTCTACCTTTTCATCCCTTCACTTGTTCTGTTCTGTTCAGCTTCTTTTTTTTTTCCCCTGACTGCAGGGTTTAATTGCATTTTTCTATTTCCGTCTCGGTAAAACTTTATGCTCTAAATCTGATTCAAGGGGCTCAATTGTTGATTTCCCAAAAAATTCCCCGATCCCAATTGTTTTTCCCCCAGCTGCCTTGTGGTGATGAAAAATCCCCACTCACAATCAATTTCTACCTCTGCGAGGGTAAACAAGTCATATGTTCATCAAGTATTTGGAACACATTCTCACCTGTAAAATATTTGGGGGGTAGTAAATTTCTCACAAATTATATCTATGGGGGGTCCCCGTATCTCAAAGGTGGGGTCTCAAATCCATTCACCTTACCTCTAGTAGTATATGGGTCAGTGAAGCGTTTTTTGGTTCAAAATTTTTTGGTTTCAGGCTATATTTCTTCAATTTAGGACATTGTGGTCGAAAATGATCATAAGATCCACATTCAAAACACTGGAGGCGTCTTCTTGTTTTCAAAATCTTGTGATTTTTCGGTTTTTTTTATTTTCCCAGGTTATTCATGGATACATTTTTCCCCGGAATAACCGTTGGGTTATTCCTTCTTTTCATCGTGTCCTTGGAAAATGACCATGGAACTTTTTTTTGAAATTTTTCCTCACATCTTCATATTCCTCTTTTTTTTCAGGAATCAACAGGAGAAATAATACTACTCCACGTCAAATGATTTTTCCTTAATTCATTTGGAGCCTTTTTTTTTAATTTATCCCTTATCATTAAATCTCTTTCAACTGTTGAAATAGTAATACCCAAACCCGCAATCCACCCCTTAAAATAGGTCTAAGTTCATAATAAAAATCGTCCCACGTGGGCTCCGGATTTTCTGGTGTTTAAAAAACTGACGAAATTTTTTGGGGCTTAATTTAAATCTTTTTAAAATACTTTCACATGATCTTCTGATGCAAGTTCTTCGGACTCTTTGCGATAATATTTACAATATCGGAAAAAACACTAATTATTTGGGAACCCCAAATTTTTTTTTGGTCCTATTCATTTTTTCTTTCAAATAAAAAACCAAAACAGGCTTATGTCATCCTCCTTTGCCTTAAATTTAGGGAAGTTTATCAATTCAAAAGTGTTTGAAATGTTTTTAAAGTTCTTTGCTAAAAGCGGAATTCTAATCTTTTTTTCAATTCTCGCGTTTAACTTTCTCGAATGTTTTTCATCGTAATTTGTCTATTTACAATAGGGTTTTTAAGGTCTATAATTTTTGATCATCAGTTACTCTTTCACCCAATTGTTCTGCAATATAACTTGTTTATTTTCGACCTTTTCCTAAGTAAAAACCATTTTTAGACAAAAAATTTTTTCAATAAAAAAAAATTTCAAACCCCCAATTAGAATGAAATTCCTTATACACTTTTTTTTGAAAATAATAATAAATAGTAAAATTCAAAAATTGGTAATCATAAAAATAATTTTAAAAACAAATGTTTCATATACTTAATCATTAGTAAAAACTCCCCAAAACATTTGATAAACCCAATAATATTTTTAACCCAAAACACACTATTTAGATATAAAAATCTTTTTCAAACCTATACGAGGGGTTTTGCAATGAAAAAACTAATTTTCATAAAACAATAAGTTCAAAATAAAAAGCCAAGTTTAAAAAAAAATTCTATTTTTTTATACAAAAAAGCCCCAAAATAAATATTTATTTTATTATTTTTTTTTAAAATTATTCCTTGCGAAATTTATAGATTTTTTTTGAAAAATTTCAACAAGTAACCGCAGTTTTAAAAAAAACACACGAAATGAATAAAATAAAAGTATTATATAATCATGCAATTCACAAAAAAAAAATATACTTTTTCTAAAAATTTTTCCTCTATCAAGGATGTGACTCAGCAATTTTTTTTAAAAAAATATATATCTATACTCAAGTAGACAATTTGGGGTTCCCCAAATTATAATACTTCAAAATAAAAGAAAAAATTTCAAGATAGATTAAATTCATTTTGGCCAGATAGAAGGGAAAACTTCCAAAATATTTTTTTTTGGTCCTACCACGTTGTTAAGATTTCTGGGTTTTGGGACGCTTAAAAAACCCGGTTGATCTTATACCTTCTTCTTCGTTCTATTTCGGAATTTTTGTAAATGGGACGGCTTTTTTTTAAGACCCGGATGGTCATATATCTTCTTTCCTCTTGCATGATTTTTTTTGTTGCGTTTGCTTTTCTCCCAAGACCGGATGGACTAAACACTTCTCGATTGCCGGGCGGCACTGCTTGCCCGGGTGGTCCCAAAAACTTTTCGTCCGGGGCGGGACTTATTTTAAGACCAGGGTGGTCTATCCTTTTCTATAGGAACTTCTTCGTCTGGGACGGCTTGTTGATCTCTTTAATCTTAATTCATCGATTATATCTCTGGGCCAAAATTACATTAGAGTAATTATTTATCTCCTGGTCCTCCATTAAATAGACTGAGCGTATTGGGTACGAAAAATCACAGTCAGGCAAAAGATATAAATATTAAAATTTTTTTACAAGCACATCTAAAAACCCCTCCCCAAAATCAGACCACGTTTTTACCTTGCTTCCAGCCCGGAACCCCCAAAAACCCGGGCTCTCCCTGCCCCTCTAGAGGGGTCTATTCGGAAAGTTAGGGGAAAGGCATTTTGAGCAGCCCTTCTCCCCTACAATCTCAGGCAGTGCACCATCCGCTCTCCGATTAAGACATCATGTGTTGTCACAATAATAATCGTTACAATCCATAAATGCATTCCACACATTAAACAATATCACATTGTAGTCTCTACATGTTTGTATGTAAACGAGTGGTCACATTCGCGCGCCCCTTCGTGCAACGGGAATGATGCAGATAAAATCTCTGTATGCTCTAAGTCCTCTCGTTGTTATGTTGTGGAAACTGGAAGAAGAGATTCTAGCTGAAACCAGCTGTCTTTGTTATTTGATCGTCTTTCAAAATTAGGAAGTCAGTCACCAATAGCCATTATATTTTTTCTACATGACTATTAATAAGCTATCATTTGATCTATATGCTCTTTAAAAAATTATGTTAAATTAATGTATTAAAAGCTGCATGATAATGATACAATGTAAGACATATTCTCCACAAAAGTAGTACACAACTTCATTTGTAAAAAGAATAAAATGCTTTGTGTGTATGAATACTTGTAAGATCAAAATAAACGAAAAAAAATTTAAAAATGAAAGTGTAATATATATATATATATATATGAAGGCCCACCTGCTGGTAAAATAGGGGGCATCATTTTATAAAACGTTTTTTTTTTTGCTTCAATCCCTAAAATCCCCTGGGGGCCCCTTTGGGCGCAGGTAAAAAATTATCAACACTTCGGAGAGGAATCACCAGCTAAGCCTTTTCGAGTAAGCATTCTTCTTCGTCAGTGCTCGCTCCACCTTTAAATAGGCTTATTTACCCACAAATCCTTATGCAATGGTAAAGAGTTCGCTCTATTTTTATTTATTACTTACTTAATTTTGAAACTAAACTTTTCAAACCTGACATATATATATAATGAACCTCTATATAACGAAATTACAAATTCCCGAAAAAAAGTTCGTTATATGGAAAATTCGTTGTATAGAAGTTATAATCTTTCAATATACTTTATAAACCACAAAACAAATTTTAAATTCATAAGCACTAAATATTTTTAAAAAAGTAATTATTGAGACCCTTTTGTAAATTAATATCTATTTATTTTATGTATCTTACCCATAAAACAAGAAGAAAGAAAAACTGCAAGAAAAAGAATGTCGAGAAATACACTGTACTTTCATCATAAAGAAAATAATGTTATATTAAAATTAATGAATTTTAAGGACATTTTCAAATTTAAAGCATACAAATAATTTTAAACATACATTATTTTATAACTAGAATTTCTAAACCTACATCACCCCATGCGTCCTTATATTTAATTACTCATAAAATCTGTTATTTTTTTTGTTTGAAAAAATGCTTTGTTTCATAATGCGCCTCACATTGTTGCAATGCACCAAAAACCCTTTCAGGCGTGTTTTTCCGTGTCTTTTCTTAAATTTTTCTAGACAACCATTGCCACCTAGAAATTGGTCGTATCTCAATCAGTGCCTTCATAGATTGAAGAGCTTTCTCTATTACGTTAAGTCTAAAGATCGAAACAGACACACACATTTTTATCTCGCATTGTGTGTTTCCACTTCAAAACTGCCTCCTCGGCATCTTCATAGTCACATGTTCTTTACCATTTTGAACAGGAATTCAATGAATCCTAATTTTGTAGCTTATCTCGATTTTTCATAATAGTTGATAAGCTGTTTGGAGGAATACCAAATTTTAAAGCAATACCCTTTTTCTTGCCTTTATCCACTTCCTGAAAAATTAAACTTTTTTCTTTGATGCTCAAGCACTTACGTTTTGATATTTTTGAGCTATAAGAAACGAAGTTACCTGTACGACAGATCAACAGTAAATGAACGGAAACTAGTTCAAGGAAACGAGACAACTTCACTGAGGGTGAAAGGCCATATCGAAGATGTTTCTAGTGAACTGAGCATTGGGGATCAAAGATTGTACTTCTTGGATGAAACGTTCAGAATTCTATTGCTTTCGGCGAGTTAGGCACCTAAAAAAACTAGTTCAAGATTTATGACCACCCATAAAATGTGTTAGAGAGAAAAACTTGAAATGTTCAGAAATAATTTAAAAATAGGGATAAAAAAAGTTGAATCACAAGAAAAAAAAGTTCGTTGTATAGAAAATGCACTCCGTTATATAGGGAGGTTATTTTATGAAGAAAATCGTGAAATGTTCTTGGTTCCAGGAAAAAGTTAATCATACAGAAAAATTCGCATTATAGAGGTTCGACCGTATATGATAATTTTGTTTTAAAAATAATCATCCTATTGTTAGAAAACGAAGAAATGGAATAGTTTTTCTAAATGTGCATTTTAAAAAAGGATAAGCAACCCATTAAAAAACATTTAGGTTTTAAGAGAAAGAAAAAAAAATTAGAAATAATTATTATATTTATAACAAACATTATATGTGTGAAAGAGTTTGACTCATACTTTTTGATATGGAGGGAAAACTGACTAGAAAATAATCTGAAATAATTAAAGTAGAAATTTTAGTATTTCCATGGATTATTAAGGCATAAAAAGACGCTAAAGTGCCAAACCAGACAACCCTGAGTAATCGTTTCATTTCACATTCACCAATGAAAAACAAGCTTGCTTCCTTTGAGCGTGGTGAAGAGAAATGCCCGAGAGCAATTTGACATTTCATACTATCTTTAACGTAAACAGAATTAGAAACAAACAAAATGTTGATGTTTTCAAGAAAAATTTTTCGTTTACGCGTTTTAAATTATAAAATTTGTGGAAAAAGAAATAAATATATTGTTTTGTATGCATAATACTATTTTAATAATATTTTCTGTGTTATATGTATTTTTGTTATTTGATTTTCCCCTGTTTTATAATAACTTTATTTTAATTTACTGATCTTTTGACCCGGTTTTTTACTTATAAAATGTTTTGTGTGTGTTTGGTTACGTTGAAGCTTAAAATAGTTTCTAAGCACAATGCTTTAAAATAACACATTGTGTTTGGAAGTTATTAAATTTAATGTGTAACTAAGGTATACTTATATAATGATCGAATATGAGAAATGTCCCGTATTAGATCAATACATTGTTTTTTTCTAGTATTTTCTTACAAGATTTGTTTGGCACACAGATTAAATTTCTTAATTTTTTAGTGTTAGATAATTATATATAAAATTAAGTCTCTAAAGTTAATTAAATTGTTATTTTCAAAAGATATACTTTTAAGAATTCAACTGAGATTAAAGCAATAGTATTTTGTTTGATATATTTGTAATTATTTGTTATAAGAACTGTGATGTGAAGTCCATTTTGGTTGCACCCTATATTAGTATATTAGCACCCTAAATTAGATGGCTTACTTTAAAGAAATATAGATGCTAAAATATTAACTCCTCTATATAAATAATATTAGCTTAGATGCTTTTTTTCATCTGAGATTCAGAAAGTTTTTGGAAATGAGTCACACAGCAAAGATTAGTGGTTTCTTTTTTAATATGTTTTTAGAAATAGTTAAGAAACATTTGCTTGAATGATGCATGAAAGAAGATTTTATTGGTTATAAGTATGAATTCCATAAATGTAGAGGAAATATGTACGTAGATAAGTGAAAGAATTTCATATATTTGAATGGAGCATTAGAAAGGAGCTGAAAATTCTTTACAATGTAAGCACAAGAATATTTAAAAAAGTAAGAGATCAGTATTGAAAAGGTTGAAATAAATTCTTCAGAGCTAGATAAGTACTTTTTTTATTTTAATATAATTGACAATTAACAAATTTAATTAATTATTATTTTAATGTAAATATTCATTTACCAAGTAATATTTTATATTTATACTTATTTCAACATTTTGGCATCACGTTGCAACATCTTCAAATTTGAAGAATGTGCTTTTGGTGTAATTTTGAAAATTGTTTGTCTAAGGGGGGGGGGACTGAAATAGATTTTTCTTATATATTATTATCAAGGCATAACTTTATTTGTTAGTTTTCAACCTCATTTTTGATGCATCTTAATTAGGAAATGAATTGCATTTTTTAAGGAAGATTATATTTCTATTTTAGATTACCTGAAATTCCTTCTGATACTGCTGAAAATAATCCACTGCTGCGTAACAATGTTGTTCCTCCTTTTAGTGAATTGACTACAGAAAAATGTATAAATGCCATTGGGAAACTTATTATTGAATATGAATCTGGAATTCATTATATGGATCAAAAGCTTTATGGTAAATTTTTTCAACATTTTACTATGTCAATCAATATGCTGTTATACTTTCAAATTAATCTGTTTTAAGTAGTATCTCAGTTATCCTTTTTCTATTTATATTTCATTTGGGAAGAAAGTTTTGTGTTGAAATTGTATTAATATTATACACATAAATTCTCTCATAGTTAAAAATATTTTCTTTTCTTAGAAAATTGCAATTATGTTGACTACATTAAAAAATGTAGTATCAAAGTTTCAACCTGATACTTAAAATGTGTAAATTCGTATTTATCTTATGAGTGCTATATGTTAAATTAGTTCTTATTTATTTTTGCATACTTGAGTGTAGATAAAACTATACATGTTCAGTATAAAGAAGCAAATTTTAATCTATATGTTATTTTTTGTTTCATGTATAAATGAAACTTAGAAATTCAATTTTTTTGGGAAGGAGGGGGATAGGGGGGTGAAATCTATGCACATGTTAAGTTAAAATATTATTATATTGTTAAGTATTATTTTCAATATTCTATAAGTTCTTTTAATGGAAATTATTTCTAACTTTGTATTGATTTCAAGGACAGAAAATCTAAGTATGATAGAAAGCAGTAGTTTAGGTAATCCTAATAAAGCATTTGTTAAGCACACAACATGACTTTAATGTAAAATAATTTAGAAATTGTAACTTTATGATTTTCTTGAATTATTGTAATGACATCCATGAAAAATTTTACTTATGTATTTTTATATTTTTAATATGTAACTAAAAATTATGACTCAAATAGTTAATATGTATTCTCTCTATAATTCGTTAATAAACATAGAGCTTAATCAAGAACTTGTTCATTGATGAACCAAGGGTATATACAGCTTTCCTGAACTTAATTCTTTCCATCTTTGAATCTCTAAAACCATTGGCAACATGCTTCCTCTAGTTTATGTCAGTTTTGATACAATATAAGATTAGTACTTGTAACATTGTTTAACTGTAGCTGATAAAATTAGGTATCATAATTTAAGAAAGAAAGAAAATAATCATAAAAATATACTAAAGAAAGTGAATTAAATCTATTCTTTTTCAAATATGTTAGAGCAGAGTTTCCCAAACTTTTTTTTATCTCATAGACCCCTTGAATATTTTCCAGTTTTGGGTAGACCCTTGCTTACTTAACATTAAATTTTTGCAAATTCATCAACTTAAAAGTGTTTTCGATAGCTGGTACATAACTACTTACTTTAAAAGGTTAAATTTTTTAACTGTAGTGTGAAAAACTTAAGAAAACAAACACATCTTAATTTTGAACATTTATTAATTAAATTAAAATTTAGTACCATTACACAAAATAACTAAACAACAAATAAATGGTTTTAATGGGAGGGATGAATCTCGTGCTTTTTAACAAATTTTCAACATTTGGTATCAATTTCGTTAGGTTAAATCCTTAGTCTCCTCTATTAGCAGCACCTTATCTTTTTTATTATGAAGATTCTAACTTTACTGAAATTCCTTTTTATTAGGAAAAATGATTAAAAACTTTCTTATGAAATAATTCGAAGTAGATAGATGTGTTTATATTATAATAAATCATTATGTATGTAAATAAGTAACATTTCTGTGTGTATGGAATATTAATTCCACTCATTTAAAGTTAAAATTAAAGCTACAAACTGGTTAATGAGAGTCACAGTAATAGACCCCAATTTATGTTTCATGGACACCCGATTTTTCCCCCTGTTGACATAGACCCCTAGGGGTCGACATAGACCACTTTGGGAATCCACTGTGTTAGAGTCTATTAAGAAAAATTTGTCTAAATGCCATAAAGGTTGCATATAACTTTAATGATATAGATTTTCAACCTCTATGTGAAATATAGATGTATTTATTCTAGGTTTTTGACCCTAATATATTCTTATATTAATTCTTTATCAATATGTATTAAATACATTAAATTTTTTGTATATTTTGTTTCAGACTCTGAGATTGAGAGAAACATTCAAAATATAATACTTCCATTAGATAAATTATCTGGACCTCTTGATTTTGCTTGGGGTGCATTTAAAATATTATACACTGTAAGACGAAATGACAGTATTGCAGATGCTTATATTAAGGTAATAAATCATATTTATAATTAGGATTATAGATATAAATTTTTTTAAGGTAATAGGTAACCTCTTTTCAATTTATGCTAAAATAATAATTATTTTTAAGCTTTATAGTGGTAAACACGAAATAATATATTTTCAGATGTATTACATTTTTAATATGGTACTACCCATCTTGAAGAGAAATTCCCATTCATCTTATAATTTACAATTATTTTTACATATAGTACAAATGTTTAACAGTTTGTGCATACTTGTATTCAGGTCATGTGTATTTTTAAGTCTTTTTTTAATATCATTTAACAATGTTTTGCATCAGGTTGCTGGTATTGGCTGTTTCAAAAGTCACTCACATCCACATGGTAATCCTTGTTAAAACCCAAAAGGGTTGGCTGAAATTTCTGTCACTAGATGGCAACAGGGGCCCCATCATAAGAAGTTTTGAACGTATCAGGCGTCAATTTCAAAATACTTGTTAGTTGTAGTCAGTAGCATAGTGGGAGGTACATGATTTTTTCCCAAGAGCAAAGAATAGCCATCGTGGAATTTTATTTCACTACAAAATCTCATTACCGTGTGATAAATGCACCTATCTAAGAATTTCTGTTTCTTATTTTCAAAAAATTAAAGTCTCACCTTTTATTTTACTTATGCAGCTGCATCCTAGGATCATCAAAGCAAAACGAGAAAAATATCTTAGTACTTCAATTTATCAAGCATTCAAGGTTAGTTAAGTTCTTATTTTTGTTTATGTCATGAATTTGTTCAACTTTTCAACCTTTTGAATTTATATAATTGAAAGTTTGTAAATAATAGCTTTAAGGAAATACAATATGATTATAACCTTGAATAATATATCTAGGAACTAAAAGAAAAAGAGAAGCAGTTTACTGAACCAGTTCAAAGAATAATCAACAAACATTTATTAGAATCTCGCTTATCTGGAATGGACTTGTCTGATAATTCATATAAGCATTTTCAAAGTGTTATGCAAAAACTTGATAGACATAGAAAAAATTACAAGTAAGTTGTATAAAATTGTTTTGTTATGTTTTACTAAGTCTGAGATATTTTATTATTTTATATAAGTTAGGTTATGTTTATTTTACTTTTTGTTATAATAATGATATTGATTTTTTGTTGAAACCATATAAAATATGAAAAACATCAACAAAATTTATATGGTAATAAACTGCAGAATTTATGAACAAGCATCTGCTAGTTTCTAATATTCTTAGCATTATAAAATTTGCAAGATTTAACTCAAAAAATTCAGCAAATAATTATGAGAAGCTAAGTACTAATACTAGTGAATAATTTATCCAAAAGCTGAAAGAGAAAGGAAAAGGAAAGCAGTGTTATGAACTTTTTAAAGAATCACTTACAAACATCTTCTAGAATTTAATATGTTTGGAATGGACTTCAAATTATATTTAATTTTTTTTCTACATTGTTTATATGCTACTAAAAAAACTGCAAAAATTATGCAGTTTGTATCTGGTTTTAACAAAAGTTTTCCGCACTGCTAATATTGTCTGTGCAAACAGTTCTTGTTGGCATGTTTGCTGATATTTTGTCAGACGGTTTTTGGCATTTGAAAGAAAGACTTGCTTTAAACTACTGTGTTGCAAAATCTGTAAAAAAATATTGTTATCATTAAGTACAAGGTGTCTGAAATGGAACTATGATGCTACCAGATTAGAACCATCATTTACTTCCAGTTCTGTTGCAAAAATTCAGCTATAGACTGTCACCAAATTATGTTTAGGCTCTATTATTGTATCAAATGACACTGTGATGGTTGGTACTGAGATTTCAAAAACAAGAATTATATTATTTAAGAAGCCGAACGCTCTGGCTGGCCTGCTGACTTTGGCAGAAAAGTTTTGTTACAACCCTATATAATGAAAATGGAGATGCATTCTATATTTGTCCTCAAACTGTGTAAGATTAAACAAACACACAATTTGATCCAAGAAACCATGTACAAAAGCCATGAAAACTCAACTCTATTTTATATACGTGTGTCTGCATTTAATATTTATACATTTAATATTATTACACATTTAAAATTTATACATTTAATCTAACACATTTATATATTTGTTATTAGTATTGAATTTAAAATTGTTCCAGTTGATAACTAAATCAAAATTGTTAAGAAAAATACATACATATTACATCAAAATAAAGGATAAGAACTTTAAATTAGAATGTCTAGAAATAATATAGATTAATTATGTATCTTTGCTTGTGGATGATAAATGTATTCGTTTATGGCAAGATGAATTCAAATCATTGTCTTTTCTAGAGAGACCTACTACATCTGCTACACTTTAATCCAATGATTAATTTTACCCAATTTTGATGTTTTGAAAAGACGACTCTCTAAAACATTTTCCTGTATTGACTTTTTCATGAAAAAAACTACTATTCCTTTTTTATTTCTCTTTTGGTTTTACAAGTTGTTTATATGATTCTTGGTATCTGGCTAAACAAATTTTTAGATCTTGTTGGATTTGTAGAATGCATTTTATATCTTATTTTGGGTTGGTTTAAAAGATTTTTGTATATTGCACTAAGTTTTAGGGTCGTGGGTGAATTTTGTTTTTATCCTTTCTCTCAACAATCAGTGATCCTAAAGCATATTATATTAAATAAGCCATATAGGAAATAAAGTGAGATTTTTCTTTTATTATGTAATTTTAAGATACTGTAAAAAATTATTGAGTACATTTAACATTTGGATGCCTATAAAAAGAAATCAATTATAACATGAAATAGTTTATTTTTACAATGCTAAATGTGAAAAAAAGGCATATAAAAACTTTTATTGCATTTATTTAAACATGCCAACAAAATAAAATAATTCATTATATTATTAATGTTTTAAAATGTTTAATAAACAGTATTAGAAAGATACTATTATAAATTAACAATGGTTGCTATGTTTCATAACATCATTGTATGAAAGTTCCTTTTGAGTTGTGAAGACACCTTTTATAAACATGCATGTTATGAAGCATGTATTTTAACGCAATTTAAACACTTTGATAATGATATTTAAAAAAAAAATGTTTGGGATTGATAATTCTCTCTAAGGTACTAGAAAGTTTGTATGTGCGTGTGTATGAGAGTTCAGTTAAAAAGTTCCAGGAGCTTTGTAACTCTTTATTATCTCCAGTGCTGATTTAAGTTCATTTCAGGCCCTGGTCACAGAAGGTCTACAGGCCCCTTTGGCACTGGAGGATCGAAACATAACCAGAAAATCTGGTTAAGTCCAAGTTATTCGAGCCCCTGGACACCTGCCCCAAGTGCCAAATGGATAAACCTGCACTGATTACTTCAAAATATTTAACTAATTTTTTTGTTACTACTATATTTTTTTACTCCTGGAATTCATAACAGGCAGTATGACTACAGTGTAGCTATAGGTAAAAGTGTATGATTAGTGACCATTTGGCACTTTTTTGTGGAATTTTCTAGGTTGTTAGTAATTTATATAACATCTTGAGATATTTTTTAATGATCAATGAGATCTTGCAATCGGTCACTTGTGTTCTTTGATGACAAAAATAAATTTTTGAATAATCCAATTCTGAACTTCTTATTAGACAGCTATTTACCTATTTCTATATTAAATTATAAGCTATTAATAAATCGTTATTATGCTTAACATGGTTTTTATACAACACACCCTTTTTAATTATATTTAGGTCAATTTAAGGTAAAAGTTGATTGTTACAGTGTTGTTAACTGTTGCACCTCATTGTCTTCTTTGCCATATATTTTCATTTTATCTAACCTAGAATTTACAATAAAAAACAATAAATTGAAAGGGAACTGCATAATTGGAGTGTTTTTTTTATAGACTTAAGAAAATAAATCAAGACAGCAAAGCAAAAAAATGTTCAAAATCAAGTGAATTTTGATTTTTGACTAATTATATCTGGAAGTATTGGACATATATCCAATGGAATTATATATATATATATATATATATATATATATATATATATATGTTAATATTAACCCTCCTCTCCTTCCTTCCAAAATAATCACCATAAAATATTTGTAGTGCACCTTCATGATTGTAAGTACCATCTGCATTGCTTAAAAATCTAAAGTGTACCAGATGGAACAATAAAAGTTGGTTGATAGGGAGCATGATCTCCTCTTACAGTTATAACAGCGTTCACAATGTGTATTCATGATAGGATTAAGCTCTGAAGATATGGCTGGCCAATCATCTTTTCTCTACAAATTCATTAACTAAATAAGTTTTATGTAAATTATTGCCATCCACACACATAAAAATGAAATCCAGATCAACTGCACCCATTAAAAGATGACCATAGGATTAAGATTTCATCTTTATATCTCATGGCAATTTCAAAACCTTTGTTAAAATATTATAGGTTTGTGTATCAATTCAACAAGCTTGCTGGGACCCTCAAATTTCCTCTGTTATATTAGTCTTTTTAGAGAACATGTTTAAATGACACTTAAAAACCTTAGTTTTACTTTTCATTTAGTATTTTTTGAGAAATTGGACTAAATAGTCAATTGTAAAATCTCTTAATTTTGATTGCTCTTGGCATATGTTTGATTGTCTCTTTCTTTATAAATAATCTTTCATATTGTATGTATCTGCGAAGTGTTTGCATAAACATATCTATTCATAGACTTTATTCTTATAGATTAATTTATATATTTAAAAAAATTGAATTTTATTGTAAATTGATTATATATGTGTGTACATGATTATGTGATGCCTTCTTAAAATATTTAATTATTTCTACTTAGGGCAAAATTATTGGAATCATCATCAAAATTTTCTCAAAATTTAGAATTTAATGATGTCAGAAATTTTCCTCGTGAACTTCTAAAGTTGCTTGCATTTGATCCGTAAGTTTTTCATTTTTTATTGATTTAATACTAGAAGAAAAGTTTTAAAAGATAAAACTTCTTTGTTTCATAATTAATACCTCTTATCATGATATCATTATATTTAAAGAATAAAAATAAATATTGTATTTTATTGTGCTATGCTATAAATTAATAAAAATGAGGTTCTATTCAAATGAAATAGTTGCACTATGTATTTTTTGAAGTTGTTGATTGAATTTTTTTTCTTATCTTTATATTTTTCTAATAAACAGTTGTAAAATGACTCTAAGAAGAGACTTGAGTGTAACAATGTTTATTTTGTTTTTCTATGTTGATAGCACTGTAAAATAAAGCATATTTCTTATAAGTTTAATATTTTTCTAAAATATCTTAGATTCCCACATAACACAATTTAAATTATTTTTATAATAGGATTCAGTTAAGAATTTTTAATAGTTTGGAGGGAGGATTTATACTCCTAAGATTAAATCAATTTGTTGACAGTGAAACTACTTTTTCTCAAGATTTAGTGACAACATTTTACTACCTGTAAAAATTAGGCTTTTTTTGTTGTTCTATTTAATAATCTGGGTTTTTTTTTTAGTTAAATTATTTATTTTGTAGAACCACATTTGATTACTTCGAAGTCACAAGACTTTATACATTAAATGGCAATTTAAAATTTTAGTTATTGCCTGAGAAAGATTTTGAAAGCTCTTTTTGATGGGATCATTTATTGTAACTATTTGTACACTATTGTTCTTTGACAAGGCATGTGCTCTATATATTTTTCCTGAAACATTTATATAAATCCTTTTTTTTTTGTTTAAAAAATTTATTTCATCATATTTGATGTTTCATTATGTAATATTTATGCTTTAGCTAAGCTTTTGATATTTCCATGTTTTTTTTTTGTTTGGATTTCTGGCTAACTGTATTTTTATGAAGACTTAAGTCTATGGTCTTAAACTGTTATAAGTCATTACCCTAACAAATAAAAATATTTTGTAGAAAATTTTAAGTAGAAAATATTTTAAAAGTATTAGAATTTCATTTATCAAGTAATATCTTAAAATGAGTTTTCTGTCTTTTTGGATTTTTAGAACAAACATCTCAAAGGGTCCCTGGAGATTAACCTTAGATCCTCACATCTATCGCTATTTCTTAAAACATTGTGATGATCGTATGTTAAGGTGGAATGCCTATTATGCGAATAATATAAGAGCTTCTCAAACATCTGGTCAAGAATTGAATAATAGCATTGAAATTGAGGAAATTAGGCATCAAAGGTAATTATGTTTTTCAAAGTATACAAAAGGTGGTTACATAAGTCTGCTGCCTTTTTATATTGCTAACATTTTAAAATTTCAATGTTTTATTTAATTATTTGATATCTGATACAAGTATTTTACCCTTCTATATATTTTTTATTTACTTTTCATAAAGGCTTGCATTTTTATTTTAGGAGTGAACTTGCACAAGTTTTAGGATTTAAAAATTTTGCTGAACTTTCTATGAAAACAAAAATGGCAGGAAAAGTTGAAAATGTTCTTGAAATGATTACCACGTAAGAATTGAAACATTTTTATTCTTTATATATATATAAGTAAAGAACAAAAACTATTAATCCTTTAAATTGATTTTTTAAATATATTTTTGAATACTGTTTTACTACAGTTTTTTCACTTATTACAAATAATTTTATTTTTGATTTGTAATGTTTATTTGTTAGAAAAAGTATTACATTTTATTTGTATTTTCACAATATAAATATGAATTATATTCTCAATTATATTTTGCATTTTGCTTTAAATTTAGCCAACTTACTATTAAACAGTTTTGTTGTCTTTTAGAAAATAAGCACTTATAAAGGTTGTAAATAAGAGAGAATATTAACTTATATTCTCTTATTTATTTATGTATTATTGTGTTATATATTTGTGTATTTTCTATTTTTTTAAAAAGGTTTTCTAAATTTGTTATTTAAAGTGTTTAATCATTCGTTTTGAACTCTAGGCTCCATGTAAAAAGTAAACAGGCTACTTTGAAAGAAATTGAAGAATTACAAGTATTCGCCAGTAGAAATGGTTTTCAGCATAATCTTGAAATGTGGGATATTCCTTATTGGCAAAGAGTTCACAAAGAAGATTTATTCAGGTAAGATAATTATCTTATTACTTGTAAGTTAATTATATTATTACATAATTATTATAACTCTTCTTTATATGAATAAAAATTGTAAAATTATTTTTCCCAGTAAATATTTTTAAAAAAAATAGAAATGAAAAATTTAAAATTTAGAAAATGAAGATAAACGTTTATTTCAAATGCATTATTTCTTGTGTAAAGTTATTAAAAATTTATAACCAGTGATTTGAAGTCCAAATCATAAAGTTTTGCATTTATTTATTGTAGTGTATGATAGTTTTTTAAAGATGCATATGTACATAAAAATTTATGACAATAAAAACTAAAAAGTCTTTAAATGCAAGACTATATAAACAACAATTTTTAAAAAAATTATTTCAGAAATATCAAGTTATATTTAAATTAATTTTCTAAAAATTTTATGACATAATATTTTGTTATAAATATTGTATATGTAATTGAAGATTTTTTTAAAAAAATCTACTGAAATCTTAGAATTCAATATGCAATGAAGATAAAAATTATTGATCTCCGGAATGTAATGATTTAACATTTTCTATACTTGAGACATTTAATTCATAGCTAGAATGTTGACTGTTATGTTAAGGGTAATGGTTATTGTGCATACATTCGCAACATAATATTGATTTAAATATTTTTTCTGTATTTTTTTCTTCAATTTTTAAAATTTTTTGCAGTATATTTTTCTTTTCAGTATTGATGCTGATGTAGTACGTCAGTACTTTCCTTTGCCTTCAGTTTTGGAAGGACTTTTCAATTTTTGTCACAACCTGTTTGATATAACTATCAAAGTAAATATTTTATTTTCATTCTTGTAATTAAGTGCTGTGCTTATTCCTTTTTTATAAACATTTCTGTAATTTTAAAGCAAATTAAATTTAACATGAACTAATATTAAAAGAATTTTTTTCTATTGTCTTTCTTAGGAGAATCCAGAAAAAGTGGATACTTGGCATGAAGATGTAAAGTTTTATAAGATATATGATTCTTCTGGTAATTCATCTATAATCTTTTTTAATTTGTAAATGATGTAAAGTGGAATTACTTTTTAATGTGTAAAAGTTTATTTTTAATTAAAACTTTTTGTTTTTTCTTTTAAAATTATTTGAAGAGGTCAATATAGATGTAAAAGGATGGTCTTATGACATTTTTTAAAAAAGAATTCATCTTAAATTTTTAAAACATTATGTAATTTAAAAAAATTAAGGCACTTTTGGACTTTTAAAATATACTACATGTGCATTCCATAATTTATAAATAGTGTATATGTAAGTTATAGACCGAGATAAATTAAAAAGATGTATGGGATGAGTATATCTATCAGTTAAAAAGTTCTTTTTAAACAAACCTTGTTTCTGTGTACATTTCTGTAGAATATTTTGTATTAATTTTTAAAGCATAACATGTTAAAACATTTGAATGTTTAATTTGCAAATATCTTTGATTAATTAAAATTTATATTTTAGAATATAATCAAATGCTTTTCAAAATGGTTCTCAAACTTTTTCTCTTTGATCAGCAGCTTAAATCTAAAGAACTCTCAAAATAAAATTTTTCTTGTCATTTATTAAATTACTTATTTCCTGTTAAGAATAACCAAATGACATCTGTTGCCAATATTCAAAATAAAATTAAATATATGTTTTTGATGCTCAAAATAAAATGTATACAAACAATGATTCGTTATATACCAACAACTGTAAAGTTAATATAAACTGGTATTTTATATTCTTACATTTGTCCATGTTGCATTATCCCAACCCTGGAATCTACAAGATTTCCATAAATCAGCTAACTTAATTACACTGTTCAATTAATCAATTTTCTGTACCATATTTTTTTAAAATTTTTTGCACTATTCTTTTTCTATATTTTTGTTTCTGTTCTTCAAACTTGTTATAATATGTATTATCTTCAGAATTAATAAATCGTATTCTACATGATCAGCATTAGGAATACTTTTTCTCCTATTAATGTCCCTTTGTTCTATGACAAAAAAGAGAATTTTCATTAAGGGGGTTCGCCCATGTGATGGGTTAAAAATCAAATTCCCCCAAATTTCTTCCTTAAATTCTAGAATAATTGGAGGGATTTTTAAAATTTGAAGTCGTTAGAAAAAAGAGGTGTTAGAAGAGCAGCTGTTCTTACACTAAGTTAAATTTCATTGTTTAATTGGGCTTGAATAAAATGCATTTTTTTAAAACTGTGTTTTCAAATTTTTCTCCATCATATTCAAAACCGTTTTACCAAATGACCAAATTTATAGGGTAGACTCAGCAGAAATATAAGCACCAAGTGAACTGTGATCACCAAAAATTTAAAATATTTCTTTTTTTTTTACAAAAAAACAAAAGCCCTTAAATTTAAAATTTTTCTTCAGAGGTCTACCAAAAATTCAATTTTTGATATTTTCATTCAGTGCATTTAAGCTTATAGATTAAAATGCAGTTAATTTTTTTGCTTCAGATAAGCCAATCAGCTGGAATCGTGGAGGAAGTTAGCGTCAATTTTTCTAAGTGGGTGTGTTCAGAGTGTTATAACTCATGTTCTATTGGATATTTTTGGCTAAATATTTATATAAATACTCTTAAGATACATATAAATAAATGATAAAAAACGTAAAGTTTTATCCTTTTTCGGTTGCCAAAAAAAAAATTTCCTAAAAATGCTTAAAAAATAGGCCTTTCCATAAGGTGCCTTTAAATGCCTATTTGAACACAGTGCAATAACTTGATTTTTTCCTACCTCTGTTTTTTTTTAAATCTGAACCATATTTCGTTTTTTCAATAGTTAGGAATTCTTCAACCTTATCTAAATGATTTTTGCCATTGTTGTGTTTAGCCAACTCTCTCCTGCTAAGAGCATTAGACTTTTCACACATAACCAAGATGTGTTTTTCTTATGTGTCATTGCATGAATCCTTTTTAAGGATTCTAATCATTTTGTTTTATTTTTACATGAAGAGTGAGATTATGATTTTTAATTTTTCTTCCCATAGATAAGGAAATCGCAAGTTTTTTTATTGATCCATACTCCAGAAGTGGAGAAAAAATTTCAGGATCCTGGATTGATGTGGGCCGAAGTGAATATTTGTTCTTTTTAAATTAATAACATTGTAATGTATTGGTAATTTACAAAGAAGAAATTTTTCAAAATTTTTTTAATTTTTTTACTTAGTGAATTTCTGATCAAAGGTATCTTTCTCTGAGCATTTATGTATGTATAAATGTTAACAAATATATTGGCATTTGAGATAAAGATTGATTGTTTTTCATAGATTTTTTTTTAGTAATCTCTATAGAAGAAAAATATGTCATTTATTTGTAATTAATGAAAATAAAGCTTCACACCACTTTGAGAAATGTAATGTTTGAAAGAAATATTGAGCAGAATTGCGACTAATTTTGATATGGCTACGTTGAACTGAAATAAAAAAAAAAATGGTATTTTAGTAAAAAATTTTTTTAACTTTTTTGATTTTGTCTTTTTCATTTTATTTTCACAATGTTACATAAATTTATTATTAAAATATTCTGTGACTGATTTATGTAGTTTATATATGCTAATGAATTAATGAATGCTGAATTTATATTAATTGTAATACTATTATTCTGAAAAATTATATAATAATTAAAGCAATATAAACTTTTGAACATTCTTATGTACATTATATAAAAATAATCTTTTTCTGTATTAAGTTATGTCAATTTACTCCTTTGTAATATAAATTATGTATAAACAGAAGAATTTCTGAGTAATATTATTTTGTCCTTATTTTATTTATTTATGTTTTAAAATTTTAGATCGTAGTGACGTGATTGGATCAGATCCCTTGGCCTACTTAATTTTTAATTTTCATCCTCCTTCTTTTGGAAAACCATCTTTGTTATCATTTGATGATTTAAAAGTTTTGATGAAAAAAGTATGTATGCATATATAATTGGACATATTATTTAAATCTTAAAATATTTTATTGCAATTTCATATTATATATTGATTATGTTTAATTTAGTTTAATTAATTTTGTTTAATTTAATGATAGTACTTAATTAAAGTGCAAATTATAAAATTTCCACAAAATATATTGATTTAGATAGTGTATTCTAATTTTTTTATAAGTAATAGTTTTTATCAACTTTGAAGAAAATTTTTTTGAAAAATTAAGATATAGAAATTCATGTTTGAATGAGATTTTTTTTCTTGAAATTTTTGTAGTTTGGTCATCTTCTTCAGCATTCTTTGACAACTGTACCTTACAATGAAGTTGCTGGTTTAACTAATTTAGAGTGGGATGTTGTAAATGTTTGTCCATTTGTAATGAATTCTTTCTTGAAGCATTATAAAACCTTTTCTTCTCTCAGTAAACATGTGGATTCAGGAAAACAAATTTCTCCTGAATTGCATGATCAGTTGATCAAACGTAAGTTTTTTTAGAAAGCAATTTTTGCTATTTTTATCTAGTTCCATTTTTTAAAACATATATTTTAATTTGAAATATTCTAAGTTTATAAAACTTTATACTGAAATGCTCCAATTAAATTTATTTTAAAAATTGCAGTTTATTTTATAGTGATTTATTTCTTTAAAATAGTGATGCATTATATATTGTATAAATATTTTTCTAAAATTTGTATTAGAATTCTTATTATACAATCATTTGTTTGTACAATATTGAATATTTAAATTTTTTTTTACTCACATGCTTGAAATTTTTTTCATAATACTGTGGAATCTTGCATAATAAGCATAATTCATTCTAAAATCTTACTGATAATGTGAAATAATTTTCCCCATATAAATTGATGTACAATACAATAATACATTTCATTGGGGAAAAAAACACTCAAAAATTTGTATGTATAGTGTTTACCTAAAAAAACATAAATTATTAAGGAGTATGGGATTTTTTCTTTCTTATGTTGTAGAATGAACCAACCAGAAATGCAAATTTGATTTGCAGAAAACAGAACAAATCAAAATAAATAGTTTATTATTTTGATACATATCTAATTCTGTTTTATTAAAAATAGTTAGAATATTTCTCTAGACCTTTATTCATTTTAAAAATTGGTGAAAATGGGGAACATTTTTATCATTAAATAATATTGTTCAGAGCATAGCCACTGTCTTGTACTGTTATCTCTATCTACTTTATGTCTTGGTCTGAAACACAATGCAATTCCATAAGCTCTTGAATGGTCAGCTCCTGGCTATACTCTTGTACAGGCTCTCTTTAATATCATGTTGAAGCTTATTATCTGCCTCCAATCCTCCAAATCAGCTTCAATTGTCTTAGTCAAAGACACAATCTTGTGTATACAAACTCCTCAGCTACTGAAACTTCCCATAGTCACATTTTATAGAACTTCATAGCCAAAATTTCTAAGCAGAAGTGATGGTTCCCTTAGTAACCTCTTTGGACATAATTTAGGTATGACATGTTTTTTGGACATGATCTTGAGGCTGGTAATTGATGTCAGATTGATATCCCCAAAACTTTTAATAGCCCCATAGTATGCATTTTTCATCATCTTCAGGCAGTAACATTGTCTGAAACTGAGAGTGAAATTGGTCTCTCCAGTCTATTCAAAATAATTCTCATAGAGTGTGTGATTTGAAGTAGAACTTCTTAAATTCCTTTTCTCTAGACTGAAGTAACATGGTGGTGTTGGTAGGTAGAAATTGGATATTGATTATTTTAAATAGTTCATGGAGGGATGGAGTGTTTGGGACCCTGGAGGGATGGAGTGTTGTCCATAACAAATTAAATATGGAGTAGCAGAACATTGAGCATTTTTTCCCAAATGGAACAATCACTTCATTGATCCATTCAGTAAAGGAAGCACATATCACACAAGTCTTATTGTTGGATCTTCACATTGCATTTAATCTGCTATTCTAGATTTTATACTTTTGAAGGCTAGTGGAATTTTTGAATGATAAACCAGTGGTTTAATTTTATAATCATTGCTTGCATTGGTACAAAATAGCAGTGTGAAATGGTTTTGCATTGGCTTGTGACCAGACAATTCATTTTCCTCAACTGTTATATAGGCTTCCTTCAACATCTTTTCTTCAGAAGAGACTATTTTGTAACTTAAAGATCTGTTGCAGAAGTCCTCAAGCTTCTTGAAGTTTCTGATGAAGCTTTCTGCTTCACTATTTAAATTGTTATGGAGGGTGAACTATCCCCAGTTTCCCTTAAATATTTTTTCTTCAGCCATTGAGCATCCTGGCTTCGTCTTAACAATTAAGGGAATCCCTCTGCTTTTTCACAAATGATGTCCTCAGTGATGTGTGATGCCTGGCAATTGCTTTTTGTTTATCCATATTAGAAGCAGCCTTTCAACATCATCAAGAATACGTGACAGTTGTATAGATATTCTTGTCCCTTTTAAGCCTCTATCTTAATCATTGTCTTATTTTTAAGAATAGTACTGATTATTGATGTAGACTAATTGTATGTGCATACTAGATCTGTCTCATTTACTTCTCATTCTTGCTTTGAAGGATTTTACACTTAATGTAAATATTTATTTTCAGTTTATTTATCATTTTTTTTCTTATAGCTGTCTTGTGATTTTTTCTTTGAGTTCATTTTTTGCAAGGGTTAATCTTTGATGAACAGTTGTTTGAAAAAATTTAAGATGATAAGATACACATTAAATGAGTACTAAATACAAATCAATGTAGTAAATCTACAATCTAGGAATTACCTCTCTTCATCACTTGTAATATGAAATGTTTTTTTATTAAGAGATTTTAAAAAAATTTTTTTTACATTTTGTTTTGCTCAGTATGAAAGCTGTTTTTGAAATGAGATTTCACTGTATTTCCATGTCTGTTCTAGGTTTTGCACTCTGATTGCCTTTGCAATCTGCATCATTTATTCTTTATATAAGTGTTAACTATGAGTTGGAAGAACAATATTTTCGTAGTTTGGTCATGAAAATGTTGAAAAAAAAAAGTACTATTAATTGAATCTTGCTTTTTTCTCTCTTCATATTTCACATTGTTAAAAAATGGGATTTTTCTTCTTCTTATCTTACCTTTGTACCTGGTGTGTGTTACATTAGATCATAGGTTCTCAACGTGGTCGATAACACCCCCTTTAGGGTGTTTGAGGCTTTCATGAGGGCAGTAAAAGGTAAGGTGACAAATCGTCCTCCTTTAAGGAGGACAGTCCTTTTATAGGTTCTGTTTCTTCCTCTAAGAGTGTCCTCCTTTTTAATATTTTAAAACTAATCTTTGTATTCAGAGATGCCAGCCATAACCAAAAATTTTACAAAAGAAGTATAGAATTTTTACCAAACATGTTTCCAATATGTTGAATAATGGTCTGAAACAAATATCATAGGAAATAACGGTTATCAATGGTGTTTTTTGGCTTTATCGCAAGTAAAATGCAAGAACCATTTAAGATATTACATGTTATATGTAATGGAACTGTATGGGATCATTTTATGATATGTTAGTGTCAGTCACAGATGCTCTATGTATGAACCCTTAGTCGCACCACACACATTGAGCCGGTAATCCATTTCTACCGAAACGTGTGTTAAGATATCAGGATCAAGTTCATCAATAGAGGTTGTGATAGGTGGTTTCAGCTTCGTTAGATCAACAGGAAGGGGATTGATAAATGCCTAATACTTTATGTAAACCTAAAGGAAGAAATCATAAAGTGTTAAGTCAGGACTTATGGGTGGCCATGGGATAAGTGGTATGTTGTAATCCACAGTCAGTGAATTCATTGGTGAGGGAGGTAGATTTTCATCGTGGTAATTTAGCACGTTGACCGACCAGTGTGATGGTGCATCATCCAATTGGAAAATGCAGCTGTCAATGTTGTCCTGCAACTATATCATCAACCGAAGAGTTAACATATCCAAAAGAAAAGGCTCCTATGGTATTTTCCTAAATTCAAAAACACAAAAAGCCTTTTCCACTGCAAACACTGCCATTTTAGCTGTCTAGTCACATGACATGCATGCTAGTGAATACATTGCTTCTGTTAGAGGCGAGACACAAACTTTAAGAGTACATCTACCTTATAATTCACTGAGGTGGTGCTTGTCTTTTATTGTTACTGTTTTACAGCATCTGGAAAGTGTATACTTCTTTATGAATCACCCTGTATAATTGTGTGTAGATAGTTATTTTTCATAATTTTGAAGTTTTGTAAATTCATCTTTACAATTGATTATTTCATACATTTGGTGAGTTAGTGTGATATAATTATGTATATAATTTTTTTTCCTGAATAATTTTGTGTATTTTCCCATTTTTGAATTTTCAAATGATGGATTACTTATATATTCTATGTATATACTATCTAATCAAAAGCATCCAGACCCCCTCGAAGCATAGTAAATTTGGCCTATGATATCAAGCTGTCAGTTTCCAAACACAAATAAAATAATTCAGTCGAGTTTACAATTTGAATTTTACAGCTAGAAAAGTACATTGGGAGGGAAACACAAGCTAAATGATTTTGATCAGTTGTCATTACTGAGGAGAATCTGTTCATCATATTTCTGCTTTATTGGGAGTATTTTATTGTACTATACATGATGTTATCAAGAAGTAAAAATGTGCAGAGTTTATAACTGTGCACCTATGATCTGGTAGATCATGTCGCCTAATAGACAGAGACCACAGAGCACTGAAAATAGTTTGAAACCAATCAGATGGATATTGCTGAAAAATTTATCTGGAATTCTAAACAATTCTGGATGCAACATCAATACAATGACACTTTGTCCTGAATTTCAAAATCTTGATTTTTATAGCAGAGGTGCTTCTTATAAACCAAACATTAGCATAATTAATGCCTAGTGTTGCTTACAATGATGCAAAATTAAGTTAGGTGTTTTGTAGCACACAAATTAAGATGTAATATCTAGCACCCCAATGGTAGAGTCTGGGTGTGGAGATTGTCTTGGCGAAAGCTTTGAAATTGACTATATTGTGCTGCAAATGAATTAAAAAGATGTTGGTATAATATTATAAGGTGTAGGCATGATATTATTAGGTGTGGATATAATTTATAGTTTGGGATGGTTTTTTGTCCAAATCCTTTGGTTCCTGTTTAAGGATCTTGCAAGAAAGAAGCCTATCTCTATGTCCCCCACCTACACAGTGAGAGCATTTCAGAGTTCATCCCTGATATTAACTGGATCATATTCCTGTCCAGTGTATAGTGTGCCTGTATAGACATTTGTTAATATGGATATTCAGAGGAATTGGACAGGCCTGCTCAAAGCCCAAATCTGAATCCAATAGAATATCTATGGGATGAATTAGGATGTCACATTTGTGAGTTATACTACTGTACCCCAAGTCAGTGGTAGGACTGACCAGTGTTCTGTAAGATTGGAATGAAGTTCCTGCTGCAACATTCAAAAAATTAGTAGATAGCTTTGTTGAGTGGCAGCTGCTGCAATAAAAGGTGACCCCTGTACGATACTAATATTTTGCCTATTTGTGGAAAAAGCAAAACATACAAGTGTCTGGATGTTTTTTATCATATAGTTTATATATATATATATATATGTATTAAGAAATAATTTGTATTGATTTGATTCCCTATTATTATTTAGGTGATCTCTATATGTCCGGCTTGCGACTAACTGAGGAATTGTATTTGTCTGCTTTAGATTTAGAAATGTACACAAGGTTAGTCATGTTGTATTTTTTAACATGAAAACAATTTTTAAATATTTTGAATTCATTTTAATTTTTGATCTAATGCAAACATTTGATGTTCTTTTATATTTTAAGTAAAATCTTTTGTAGATAGATATGTACTGTGAATAGTTAACTTTCTGAATATTCTTATATTAACTGTATTAAACTAATATTTAAGATAATTCTGTTGTTTTTAATGAACAAATGATATGTAGATTATGTATATGCACAGTTAAAAAATACCTCCTATTATAATTGTCATGAAATAGCCTTTTGTTCCAAGCATATTTTTTTTAAGATTGTTTAATGAAAAAATATTTTGTGTCTTTATTATCATATTTGGCTGGCTTTTTCTATAAGTATTTAGAACATATACATTTTTTTACTGTTCTTATTAAAAACAAGAGATGTAAACAGCAAATGTTCAGAATATTTATGGAGCAAACTAATTGAAAAAAAACTTAAATTTTTTTTTAAAAAAATGGGCAGAAATGTTTGATTTTTTGGCAAGAAAATTATGCATTTGAGCTGATTCAAAAACTGTAATGCATAGAATAAATTATATTTAATTTGAAAAACAGGTTAAAAAAGCCATGAAAACTCATACTTGAGTTTTTAGATATGTTTGTAATATTATTTATGCACACCTTTTGTTTCATTCGTATTTCTGCCTACAAGTGCTTTTTTCACAACAAAAATATCCAAAGCCTAAGTAATTTTTCATCTCATATGAAGTCGCAGAACTGAATTTTTATCTGTAGGTGATAAGCTTTTGCTTGGCGAGTTTACACAGCCAAACAATAATTCTGTGCCCTCCCATTAAAAAAGTTAATTTTTAATATTCAATTAAATATTGATTATTTTAATTTTGAAATAATACTGTTCAAAATTAAATACCGAAATTGTAAAAAATATTTCCTCTAGAATTATATACCTTTAACTGCTGCACCCTTAGACTATGATCAACATTTGATGTGTTGGAAATATGACCCTGGAGTTTTGTATGAACTTCTCATTTGTTTCTCTTTCAGGTCTAAATTTCTTGCCTAATAAATGTTAAATCCCCCTTTGCAAGACTGTCGAATATTTTTATTTTAGTTTCCAAAGAAATGAATTTTCTATTTGTAAGGACACTCTTAAGAAAAGGATGTGGATAGTTGTTCAATGATTCTCAATTTTGTTACACTAAAATCAAATTTCTTGGTTTGGGGTATTTTTGAATCATGTAAAACAGCACAAGAATTGGGAGATTTAAGGATACATTTAATGTTCAAAGAATGAATTGTCTATTTTTTTCCTTAATTTTTTCAATGTATCACCTTTGAAAAGTTTATCAATTTAATAATTTTATTCATATGAAAATTTTTGGAAAAAATTTCAATTCTTTCACAGTGTTCTTTTTTAAAATTAGTGTTGGACTTTTAAAATTTCACTATCTTATTAAATAACATTTTTAGATTATTTTTGTAGAAAATTTTATTTTATATTACAAAGTTTAGTTTTATATAATACATTATAGATGAGAGAAACTAAATATCTGGTGATTCTCTCTCTCTCTCTGAGGTTCTTATGCTTCTGATATTGAAAAAATATGGCTAGTGTTGTTTGAAGTATAGAATTGTAATTTTTTCTGAGTATAGTATTTTTATTGAATTCCAATTGATAAAATTTGAGCTTTGAATTGCTTAAACTAGTTAAGTACTGGAATCACAAATTTTAGTATGCAGCTAGACTTAGTTCCAGTATTTTTATTTAAAATAACTGCTAGATTTACAAAAGTATCTTTATTTCATTTTTTTTTTGGAACACTTATTTATGATATGACTATATTTGTAGCTATATACATTAGCACAACTTATTTAATGTACACCATGCACATTTAATTTGTCCTTATTTAAAACTAGAATTGGTGTTCTGTAGTTGAAGGAATGTCCCAATACCAATCTTAAATACAGAAATAATTTTCATTGAAAACACATAAATGAAATTTTTCTTGGTGTATGAAATTTTTAAAAGACTGTGAAACCTTTGTTGGCTCCACAAAATATAAAATTTATATTTATTTTTTTATACATCAAAACTATTTTTACATTTGAATTGTTTTCTTTTTGTTGCAAGCTGCAAATTGAAATTAAATTGTGCACTTTATATATTTTTTATTTTAGTAAAGACTTTTGGAGAAATATAAGTAAGAGAGTCTGGGCTGAATACATGCCATTTACTTACGAAAAAGATTCCGCTCAGCCCTGTTCATTTTCTGATATTTTCAGTGATCAGTATCCTGCTGCTTATTTTTCAAATCTGTGGGCTGAGGTATGTGTGATTCATTTAGATCCATGCATTAAATTCTGACTAGCTTATGTAACTGATAATTTTTAGTAATTAAATTAATTTTCAGATGATTGCTGCAGATGTGTTCAATACTTTTGAAGAAGCTGGACTAGATAATGATAAAGATTTACAGAAAATTAGTCACAGGTGAGGCAAAATTTAAAAATAAACTTGCAAGATACACTGCTGTCAAAATTAAGAGAATTTGTGTATTTTGTCAAATTTCATGTAGAGAATTGAATGAAATGTAAAAATACTACTTCAAAGCAAATATACATATCTTTGTGCATCAAATACATAAGTGTGTGGGGGCAGAGCAAGTCGAGGAACAGGATTTATAAATGCACATAATCAAAATCTGCATTTTGTTTGCCAGCACACCTCACCAAATTTTTTGGTGTTTTTTTGCACTAATCGATTTAATTAACCCTCCTAGTGGTTTGCATGTAAAATCCCACCATTCCAGAGATGCTTTTTCTGCCTTCAAGCAAGATTCCCAAAAGCGGCCGAGCCTCATTCTTAAAAATACGGCTCAACCACTTTTGAGAACCCCACCTGAAGGCAAAAAAATACGTGCGGTGCATTTTCGAAGCATCCCCAGAATGGCAAGACTTTACATGCAGACCGCTTAGAGGGTTAAAATTCAAACAGTAAAATTAAGTAATCACTAATGTTTAGATGATGGAATGAGGTGGTGAATTGTGGGTAGACTAGAAGCAAGCCAGTTTGAAATCCATATTTGTAGGGAATTTAATTTAACTCCCAGCATCATGCTCAACTTATGAAAATAGGTTCATGATACTGGATCCGGCGAAAAAGTCTGGGAAAAGTTGTCCTTGAACCACGATGCACAGAGAAGATCGCCATTTGTCCATTATAGCAAGGCATATGCAGGAATGTTACAGCTTCTCAGCTCACTTATATGTGCCACAGGAACCAGAGTTTCAAGGGTGACTGTTTCCAGATGACTTTGTGAGAGAGGACTGTTTGCATCTCACTCAGTTCTGTGAACAGGAGAGTACATTTGAAATAGTGAAGAGATAGTAGAGACTGATCAATGAGCTACCATTCTCTTCACTGATGAGTCCCAGTTCAGCCTAACCAGTTGTTCTTACCATACTTTCATATGGAGAGAACCAGAGACTCGCTACTTGCCTTCCAATATTCGAGGAATCGACCATTACAGCAGCGAAGGTTTGATGGTCTGGGCAGGCATCATGTTGGATGGCTGCACACACCTCATGTCATTAAAAGAGGCACTATGACTGATATGAAATATAGGGAGGTCTTGAAGTCCTTTGTTTGCCTTTTCAGGGGTGCAGTTGGCCCCGATTTCCTTTTAATGGATGACAACTATGAGGCCACACAAAGCTCATCTGGTCAACAAATTTTTGGAAAGTTAAAATATTTGCAGGATGGAGGGACCCATTCAGATCTCCTGACTTTTAACTCTATAGAGTATACCTGGAACGCTCTGGGGAGGGCAATTGCAACTCCTCTCCGAAAACCATCCTAGATCTGAAAACAGCATCACTGAACAAGTAGGACCGAATGCCACAGGAACTTATAAATTCCCTTAATTCCAGTTTGAAATCCCAAAGAAAGGCCTGTATATCTGTAAAAGGGTGCCATACCCCCTATTAGCCCATTTTTTTTAATTCTGCAACCATTGTTTCATATTAACCAACTTCAATGATTGTTACGCACAACCATGCATGTGTATTATAACTATTGAATGGTTATTTTTTTGCATTATATCAACCCTATGTACATACTAAATTTCATAACAATCTGTTCAGTAGTTCTAGAGATAATCAACCAAATCTGAAAATTCTCTTAATTTTGAAAATCAATGTATATATATATATATATATATATATATAACACACAAGACTTTTCTTTTTTTTTTGCTATTATGAAGAAAAAATGCACTTAAGATTATATTTTTTAATTGTAAAGTATCTTCTATATACATAAGGAAGTTCACAGTATTAATTATAATTTTATAAATTTTGTGTCCTTTTTTTCTTTAAATTCAAGCTATTTTTACTTATCTTATAATTTCTAAGAACTACACAAGTTGATAACTTTAGTTTTTGTTTTTTTCCAAATAATTCCAAGATTTGTTAAAAGCTGTTTGGTATCCAGAAATGAGTTGCTTTAATGACTAAGAATTTTTAGTTCAATGGCTTTTTTAATCAAACAAATCCTCCACTATTAATGTCAAACTACAAATGAAAATCATATGCTTGGTATAGCTATGATCGTTTAGAATTTTTCTTGTTAACTGATGAGCTACTCTAAAATTAACTTTATATCTATTTCCTTTATATATTGATGAACTAGTTATGAATAATTAAATATTATTTTGCAAAGATGTTTAGAAGGTTATATATATCTAAAATAAAGAAAGTGTTACAAATGATTTTTTTCTATAAGATTTTCATAAAACTTATATAAAAGGAATTCAATTATTCAAAACTGAAAGTGGTGATGCTATGAACAATTATACAAAATTTGAGAAGCAAACATGTTCTGTTAACATAATTTTTATGTTTCATTTAATTATTGTATAAATATGTATTGGTACTATTTTTTGGAAAACTTTAAATATATTTTTATTACAGATTCCGTGATACATTTTTATCATTAGGAGGTGGTTGCCATCCAAGTGAAGTATTTCGTAAATTTAGAGGTCGTGATCCAAGTACTGATGCACTTGTAGCGAGTCTTGGACTTACGACAAAAACTCATAATTAATTAGAGAGACAAATCTATTCTCCAGAATTTATTTTTCAATTCTTATGACTGTTATTATACTAAGTTTAGTATATGTTTTTGACATGAAGAAATAAATTTGATTTGTTTGTTTTATAATATATGTGAGTTGTGTTCAATCTACATTTACTAAAATGTTTGAAACCTTTGATACTATTTCAGAAATAATAGAAACAAAATTTGAGGCTGTATTTTCCCCCCTGAGCATTATGTCACAAAATTCTTCATTTTCATGTTTCAAATTGTATGAATTTTCAACTACATTAAATTCAAATCTTTTAGTATAATTCAAGAGTAAATATCAATTTCCATTGATTTCTTTAAGAGAATAATTAAATAATTGTTTTTTCAATCAATAAATTTTACTTTTAGACATTTATATCTATTAATAATTATGTTTATGAATTTCATATAAGCAATTATAAATGTATCATATTGCTTTTAAAAAAGGCATTGCTGGAAATTAAGTATGTTACACAATAGACTACAGATAAAAAAAAAACTAAATTTTATAGTAATGAGTGTTGAATGCCTTTTAAAAATTAAATATAATTCCCATTGAGAAAGATGTTCATTTTTAACACATAATTGTCAGGTTAAAAATGCATAATTTATTTTGAAATACTCATCTATAAATCAAATTTTTTTAAGTGAAGAAAAATCATGTGTTTCTTATAATTTTTCAGCATTTAAAATTAGATAATTACTATACAAAGTAATGAAAAGAAAATATAAATCAACTTTTGAGATAACACATTTTTGAACTAAAATTATATTATACTCTAAGAACAGCTTTTACTTCCAACTGATCTTTATAAAGCTCGAGAAGTGGATAAACTTCCTCTTCTAAATATTCAGTAACCTGTGAAGGGTAAACAAAAAATTAGAAATGTAATAAAGTTTTGAAGTATATAAACAATTGTATTAATTTAAAAGGAAGGAATTTCAGTATTATACAGCGTGAAATGGAATTAAGTAGTAGTCACACTATATTGTGATGAGAATGATACTTGAGCTACACTGTGATTTAAAATTATGAAGTCATTCGTCAGTAGCTCTTCTGTTGAAATACTCCTGAACAATTATTTTACATATAAATTTCTAAAGTAGTATTAAGTTGCAGATTTCTTAATTAATTTCTTAATTCTGAATGAATGGAAAAAATTTTTTGTTTCAATTGCGTGCATTTTGGGACTTTTTAAAATAATTGTGGGCAAACCCCATTTAAAAATTATAAAGTTGGAATGGTGAAAAGGAACTATAAAAACCTGGCACAATAATTACCTTTTAACACAAAAAATAAGATCGAAATTTACAGGTGCACGGTTATAAGCCAGGTATAAAAATGAGAGCTTTAAATATTAAAAAAAGATGAGCATATAAAAAAAAAAAGACTTTTGCATACATCAAGATACTGTTTAGTTAAAAGAAATGGAAAGAAAGAATTTTTTAAGAACTTTAAGGGTTGTAGATCTAGAAATACACTATTTTTTCAAAAACCGGGGATAATACCTCAAATAAATTACTTCAAAACATAAGGCATTCACCCCATTTTGTTTAAAAATTTCTTTTAAAAAAAAGGGGTTGCATTATCGTTATTTTTTGGATCCGCAACAAAATTATGAAGTTTTCCAATAATCAATTTTTTTAAAAGATTAATAAATCAAAAATCATTAATGTAAAATTAACATAAATACTTTTAAACAATTTTTATTCATTGATAATTTTTCATTGTGTATTCCACATACTTTCATAATTAAATAACCGTAATTCAAGTGTACAGCAAAAAATTGCTTGATTCTAAATACATAGACAAAAAAAGTTTCCGAATCTTGGTCAGGAGCAGTGATTACCAAATCATCAATCACAAGATACTAGTAGCTTGCATTGACATTTTCAGTAAGCCATGTCAACACTAATGTTATTCAAAAAATATAAAGGAATAATTGTCACTGAGGAATAATTGTACAACTGTATTTCAATGGTAACCACTACTTACTCTCCCAACATTAAAAAGCTTGTTGATGGGGGGAGGGGAAGAAACTCCATCCTTCTCATTAAAATTAGATTAAAAAATTTATTATTCCATTTGTCATTTTTTACTAACTACACTTCATTTTCTTTTTGTTATATATTGTTTAATTAAAACTAAATTCCCATTTACTTGAAATGTAATTTATAGCCAATAAAGAAAAAAAATCTTTAATGAAGTAGGTAGTTCTTTTGGTTAGTGGCTTGCAGTGGAATCTAAAAAACTGTGGTCACTTTGAAGCTTCATAAGTTTGGTGACCATTACTCTAGAGCAACATTAATTTAAAATAATTTGTAATAAATTTAATATTTTATACTTTCAAAAGTTACTTTTCAAAAATATTAAATTATAAAAGACAGAGATACATATACTTTTAGCGAGTGAGTGAATATTAGCTGTTCAGCTACTCGAGGGCTTTTGGCGATGGACATCGTAATTTTAAACCATAGTCAAGTGAAGAGGACGACACCTGAGCTGGCACCCCCTTCTCGTAACTTCTACACCACATTAATGGGAGGATGTTCGAGCCTCAACATATTCAAGGTGCATCGGCCCCCTCTGCACAGTGGGTCTTCAGTGGTACCAGGCTCTAAGTCATGACCTGCCAGTCACAAGTTCGTTACCTTGACCACTAGGCTACTGCAGCCACAATAATCTTTTAGAACTTGAAATTATTATAACAATGTGTCATTATATAGTGATGAAATCGGTCTTGGTAATAGATAAACTTTGTTTAAAAATTTTTAAAAACAGAAGTTGTATATTAATATATTTATCAAATAACATTTATATTTTGAGCTTGAAAAAAATTATAATGGTACTTCATAATGCATGAAAATTGACTTTAACATTAGTAAGAAAAAAGAAGGGTTGCATTTTAATTTTATTTAACGATCAAAGTGATACATTTATTATATATTTCTGTTATTATACAAAGGTATTGTTACTACTGTAAAAAATTACTTAATTTTTTATTCAGAAGGAGAATGGAATTATTATTATTCAATGAAATAACAATTACAATTTGGAATTAATGTTAAACTCTTATTAAAAATGCAAATGCCTTTATTTGTAGTAAAGTTTACAAAATTGTTTTTGATGTTTGAAATACTTCTCATTCACATTTTTGAATTAATTTTTAGGTTTACATATATGCTTAAATAAGATGGAAGACTAGAATTTTATTTTGTTTACTTAAAATATGATTTTACTAGTTCAGTAAACAAAAATGTATACATGATTTAGCATTTAGTCTAATGTGTACTAAATTAAAAAAATCATTTGGCGATAAAATATAGATGGTAAGTACACTAAAATACATTTCAAAAATTCAAGAAATCTGGTACAAATGAAAAATTATAACTTTCATGATACACATTTTTCTTATTTTTTTAAAAAATGTATAATTTTCACTTTCTTTAGTAAATATATATATGCAAAGCACTGTTCAATAATGCTACAATATCAAATATGTTATTTTAAAAAGCATGGAAAATAAAATTTAATTAAAAAAATCCCAACTGTGTTTAAAAAATATATAGAAGAACTGAGTTTTTAATGCTACACAATAAATGACAAAAGTATTAATTTATTTTTGTTCCTTTATTTTTTGCATTAGTATATTTTGTTCTCCTTTATTTTTTGCAATAGTATATTTTGTTCTTTATTTTTTGCAATTGAGGATACTTACTTAAGATCTTACATCCAGTAAATTATAAAGATATTTGAAGTTTCCTAAGTGTTGTCAGATTCAAAACCTATCCTTTTGCAAACTTTAAATGCACCCCCCCACCACATTCATTTTTGTCAGGGCTACTGTTCAAGATATGAGTTTTTAAATTTAGAATAAAGATTTAATTAGATTAGATTTAAATTTGTAGATGTTTTCATATACAAGGTGTATCAAAAATATCTGGCAAATATCCAAAGACAGGTAGAGGGAACTGAATAAGCCTATAAAGTATAGGAATTAGGAAACAGAAATTTCATGTGTTAGTGTTAGCGTGCAAATAAGTATTTACAGCAGATACACGAAAAAAGACAGGAAGTCAAAGGAAAAAACATGTTAAAGATCAAACTTTTTATAATAGGTGCTTGAAAGAGGAACCACCAAATAATGGTACAAGATTCACAGTGGCAGTTACCTAGATTGGCATACATTAGCAAAAATGTCATGCACATTTTTGTGTCATGCAGCCAGATCTTGATCAAATTCAATGGAAATTTCGTAGACCATCCTCTTAATGTGACTTCAGAAAAATCCAAACATGCATAATTTTGGGTGTCCTGGGGACCAAAAAACAAGTCCATCTTCCCCTATCCAATACATAATTTGAACAGTCTATATATATCCAATTCCATTTTCTCAACACAGCATTTCTGTACTTATGTTTCTGCCTATTACAGTTTTCTCTACATACCTTTACGTTTTTGTCTTCATGTTTTTGAAAAACCATGTTTATGTAATATAAAAGAATGGATTTATGTCCGAAAGCTCTAGTTATTTTATGTCCAAGTTAATATATTTTTTAAATTTTCATGTTTTTTTTTGGGGGGGTATCTACAAAAATATTCATTAAAATTCAACAGAGGGTCAATCTCTTTAAACAATTAAAAATTTAGTACATAAAAGACAAACTTTTTTAAAATAATGGCTTGCCAAAATGACTTTTTTTACAAAATCAGTTTAAATAAAACAATCTGAAAAAATATAAAGTACTTTTAATATTACTCTTTAAAAAAAAAATATAGCTAAAATTATGTGCAATAGTTTTTTTGCATAAAATACTAAAGTGGTGACTTTTTTAAATCTAGATATTATTTAAAGCAGAATAAATAATAAAGGCTTTATAAATAAAAATATATTAAATCATATTGAACATTTTATAATTCTAAAGTAGATTTACCTGTTCAGGAGCTCGGCCCACAAAAGAAGACGGATCTAAAAGTGCATCTAACTGATTGTGAATAGGAGCAAAGTATGAACTATTACGTATTCTATCAACCAAATCATTGTCCCCTCCTTGTATCTTTACAACTTCAGCTGCTTGATGTGATAATACACGAATTTCTTCATGACAAACCTAAATAAGTATTATTTATCTTTTCATAGATTCAAAACTTTATGCATTTTTGTTTAAAATGCAGAACTAGAGTTATAATTTTAAAATTAGATTTATATCTGCAGAATAATAAATATGCTAAAATAAAAAGTAATTTGTTACTAGAAGAATAACTTTATTAAAGTACTAAGTAATTATATATAATAAACAATAATTCTAATAAGTCTTTATAAAAAATAATAAATATTTATTTTTTAATGTATCATCTTTTTAAAATAAGTATATAATCAAGACCGATCTTAGGGCGCCGGCCGCCTAAGATCGTATTTTGACTAATACTTAACATTGACAATGCAATTTCATCTACTTGTATATGAGTAAAAAGTAAAGCATAAGTAAAAATGCAAACAGACACAAAAATTGCTTCTTTTCTCTATTTTGTTTTTCTAAATTGTAAGCATATTATTAAATTGAAAGCTTTTAATTTCCCTAAATGCATAATGAATTTAAGTATTCCTCTGGCTTAGGTAATATTAACCATATTAAAATTTTTAAAGGCAACTTTTGTAAAAATCATTTTTAAGAAGTCTTTGTTAAGCATCGATTCATAGTGCACCCCCCAGTGCCACTGATAAGCAAGAAAACCTTTTTTTATTTCTATATTGCTGGCTCTGCCACGAATTTAGCTATCAAATGAAGAATGCATATAAAGAGCAGATATTAATGGATAATTGACCAACATACTGTGCACTAACATTTTGTTTTTCTTAAACTATGCTATGCTATCGGGAAATAGGGATTTATTTTGATTTTTCAATAACTATTTAAAATTCAGCATATTTATTCAATGTATTATAAGTTTTATTTTGAGAAATTTGTTAAAAATTTAGCTTGACTGACAAAATTGTATGCGGCCTGCGGCTGCTCTTTGTTCTAGTTGCCTGCAAACAATGCACATGTTGCACACCTGCTAGAATCAGCATTGTATATAATTATTAAAAAAAAAAATTAAAAATATAACAGTAGCATTTAATGTATTTTTGTATTAAATAAAATGTATATGTTAATTTTAGATCAAATCATAAAATTATAATCTCTTAATTTAATAATTCATTTTGCTACATGCTTCATTCAATATAAATTTATTTCTTTTATATCTTAATGACAATATGTTATGCCTTATTACCTAAAATTAATATCATTGAATTCGAAATTTATTACTAATATAGTGTGATAAAAGATTGAAATGAAAAATATCATGAGATAAAAGGAAGAAAAATGAAAGATACAAGTAAAAACTCAAATAAAATTATGAAGTATCAGCAATTTTTTTTTAGCATTTACGTAAGTAAAAAAAAATAAAAAAATTTAAGTGCTAAATATTGATACTTTGATATCAAAACTTAAGATCTACTAATTCCATAATATATTAAAATTTCCTTTTATGAAAATTAAGAATAAATAGACCTTGATTGTCACTGAGAATACATGATAAAATTTAAATTAACTTTTAAAATTAATAATTATAGATTTCTGCAAAATAATTACACTTGGATTATTTTACAAAAAATATTCATTTAAATTAATTTTTTGAAAAAGAAAAATCTTTTATACAAAAACATAACTATTTGTCTATGAACTTTAATACTTCACAATGTTAGATTGATAAATACTTTTTTGTTCATTTATTATGAAACCTTTGAAATAAATTAAAATATTTTTATAGACAAACATTTTACAAAATTCTTAAAATGTTTAATATCAACCAACTTGTCTATCTCCTCCAACTTTCACCATTGCCATAAGAATGTTTTCAGTAGCCATAAAGGGTAATTCTTGTTTCAAATGTCTTTCAATGACTTTTGGGTAAACAACCAAGCCATCTGTTACATTTTGAAGAGTATTTAAAAAGATATCGGCTGACAAGAAAGTTTCAGGAAGAATAACTCGTCTGTAAAAAATAACGGGAATAGTTAAATATAATACACAAACTTGACTTACATTCATTTTTCCTTCCCTTTCTTTATCTTTTAGTCATTTTATTTCCATATATTTTATTAGCAAAACTTATAATTCTGAGAAATGAGTTTTTCTTTCACAAATTTTAATTATTATATTGAGTTTTTTTTTATCCTATAAGTTAGAGAATACTGTATTTAAAAACGTGAGTAATAATGATTATATGAAAATCAGGAACGTCAACCTAATGATTATAGAATTTTAAGCAGTTTTAAATACATTATTGTAAACCATTGTCACATTACCAGAAACAATCTCAAGATTAACTCTTGAAATATGCAATATATACTTCATATTCCTATATAAATATAAAATAAGAATGTTTAAGTGTAATGTTAAAGAACAGGGCCTGAGAGAAATCTGAACACATTCTTTTGATATAAAATGGTCAAATATTAATATATTCTGACTTTGCTATCTTATAGAAATGTAATAGTATTTTATAATACTGTTCATTTGTATATGAGTCAATCTATTTTTTCTGGAAAAATGTGTTGCATATTTTGTCTCCTATACTCTCTTTATATTAAATGGATTTTAAACTATATCTGCTCAAGCAAAAATTTACATGTTTCTGAAAGGTTTCTAAGTTTTTAGACTACTGTATATTAAATGGATATATTTGTTACAAAATCACAAATTTATACGTTGAAAATGTGTTTCAAGTTTTAATTGGGTTTTGACATTAAATGAGGACAGCATTAAATTCATTTACATAAAAAAAGGAAAACATCTTCAAAATTATTTTTTATTTTAAAATAGAGTTAATTATTTTATATTTATAATTTTTTGGTACTTATTAGTTATAAGGACCATGCAGAAAATTCACAGCAACATATAAAAAACATGCCAAACCCTGTTTCATCACTGTGTTTGTAGTCCATATATTTTATCAGATAATATTGTCACCAATATTTATATTGGCAATGCCTCAGAAAGAGTCACCAACTCATAATCCATACAACTGAGAAGCACCAATTTTTTTCTTTTTATTATCTCTTTTCTAATTAGATATTTTGTTTTAATCATGTTTGATAAAAAGTTTAAGCTTTTTTTTTTTGATTTTTCACAAATATAAGGAATTTTTTTTTAAAAAAAAATATTTATTAGAAACAAAAATTTGCAAAAAGTGTTTAAAAGGAATAAGATATTTTAAACTTTCTACCTATTAGCACTGTCATCTAAAGTACGTTCCATCCACTGTGTAGATGCAGTAATAAGGGCATCAATAATATATCCCATGGGTAGCTTTGCAAGTGCACAGCAGCGTTCACTTCGCATAGGATTGCGTTTATATGCCATAGCACTAGAGCCAATTTGAGTTTTTTCAAAAGGCTCTTCAATTTCTTTCATACTGGCAAGCAGTCGAAGATCAGTACATATCTACAAAAAACATGAAATTTAAAAACCAATGTTATGTATTCACAGTACTGGAAAATGTTAAAAAACACAGATTTCTAGTAACAGATTTTTGTTTTAATCCCTTAAGTGCCCAAATGCATTTTTCCTTCTCAGTAACTAATATGTAAGTTTGTTTACTTGATATTTTTCCGAAAATATTAATTTATAAAAAATAAAACTTAAATATACTATGCATAAATTCTCCAAATTACTAGAAATAAATACCATAAAATCCGGCATATAATGCGCACCTATACTTTCAAGCTACAATTTTTGAACTTTTAGGTATATTTGCCACTTCACATGCACCCTCTTTATTATGATCTTATGTTTTGTAGTCATTTATTTGAGGTATTATTGCAGGATTTTGAAAAAAATAGTATACATCTAGAGCTACAACACTTCAAGTTTATTAGGTATGTCTCATTTCTTTTAAATAAACAGTATTTCAATCTATGTACAACAAAAGTCAAAATTTTTTTCTCTGCTTATTTCTTTTTTATTTTTAAAGCTATCATTTTTATACCTGGTGTATAACACGTACCTGTAAATTTCGTTCTTATTTTTTTGTGTGTTCAAAGTGTGCATTATACTTCAGATTTTAAGGTAATGTTTAATTTGAAGCAATATAGAGTTATGCCTTTTAAATATTTAAATAATATTCTTTTTTTTCCTTGCTGAGATTTAAAAAAATGTAGCCATATTATCATTTAATTGTAACTCAAAATAAAAAAAATTCTTTTCTGGTGGGGACTTGTTTTATTATACCATAAATATTCAATAATTCAAATTGAATAGCATAATCAAATGGTATACTGGGAACATTTTTAAAAAGAGAAGAAGAGATATTTACAATTAATGATAATGATATTTTTATAGTATGGATTTTAAAATTATGAGATTAAAAAAAAAAAAAAAAGTTGGTTATAGGTTTTTATTGCAATAACTTCTACATTATCATTGTTTAGCTCCATTATCATTAATAGATATTATCATGTATGATAATATCTATTTAATCTTTGATATAATTCCCTTTCATTCCTGTTTAAAATTCAGATTTGAGCAACCCAATACATAAATATATGTATATCTAATTTATTGGCTTTAAAGGTATAATATCATACCTACACTTGAGTCCAAGATAAAATTAAATCTACTAATAAATTTATAAATTTACAAGTTTTTATTTAAATTCAAACACAATCTTAACTTTTTTGGGATAGTTACAACATTATTCAGAGTTGAAAAAGAAAAAATATATATAAAGTAAAATGAATTATTTTTACAAAATAAAAGAACAATTAACTAATCATAATTTTGTATTTTTCAAAATTAACCTATTTTTAATATTGCTTTACAAGGCACATGCATAGTTAAATAAATATATAAGTCTATGTAATAATGAAACTCAGAACCATAAATCAAAATAAATTATTCAAAATAATTAATTCTGTTGTAATTTACAATACATTGATTTTAAAAGATGTATTGAATCATTAAAAAATAATCTAAATTTGGATACTGATGCTTAAAAATGATAAATTTCAGAAACAAGTATTTCATCGTGGTATAACATAAAATTCTTGGCATTTAACTGGCTGCATAAAATAGTAGAATTTTAGTATTTTTCTTTAAAGTTAATTAAATAAATCATGCAAAAAACTCTGTTTTTTAAAACATTTACACATATTCTACATAAAACTAATACTTGAAAAAAAAATCTCCAAAATTTTACGTTAAAATTCAAGATTGCTCTATAAAAAAAAAGGAAAAATATAAAATTTTGAGCATAATTTTCAATTGTACAAACAAAATTTCAGCTAAAAATATGATAAATAATATAATTTTATTTTATTTAAAATTGTACTAATATTTTCTTAAAATGTATGGTTTTAGATAAATTTTTGGAGATAAGGTTTTTTATATATTAAGTTTAGAATCATTACCTTGTGGACACTTGCAGCTAAACTTGCCAAACTATATACTACATTACAATCAATTTTTCGACTGTAAGTTTGTCCGCAAACAGTATAAGCTCTGTTGAAAAAGAAATCAGAAATAGATAATATTTTTGCAGATTTACATAAATGAATTTATAAATGTATATTAATAATTCTAATTCTCTACCTATTAAAACCAGCCATCTTTGTAACCAATTTATCTAATTCTTTGACCTAAATTAAAAGTAAAATTTATCAATATCAACAAATATAAAATTGCAAAGCAGTAAAAATGCTAACAAATGAAAATTTAAAATATTCTATAGCTTATTACATTATATTAAATAGTAATTCATGATTTGTATTAATTATAATGCAGATTTAAATTTTATCTTTTCCACTATGATTAAACTGTACAGGCATAAAATATATTTATCTCTTTTTGCTGCCATTAAAACAATTCCCTGAATACACAAAAGCTTACTTTTATTTGGAAAAATATATCATAAGAATATTATAATTCCTTATATATATTCTACTTGAGAGGCAAAGCATTTAATTTTAGCTGCCCTCCCCCCCTTTAATATCTTTACTCGTTTTCTAAACCAGTATAAATTAAAAATTTTGCAACTTCCTCTAAGTCAAAAAAGGAAGGGGGAGGGAGTAATCAACAAATTGATGAACTTATGAGTAAAATTCCAAATATAAAGTAAGTGCTGATTAGACTTCACTCTCCTATTAGCATTCTCACCATCCTCTTTAACAGATGTAAAGAGATAACTTAAATGAAATTGATTGTTTACTTGTGTTTGCTACACAACTTTAATATATTTATTTCCCAATTTACAATCAAAATGACTTGAAAATTATATTTAAATTTGTACTTAAGAATGCAGAAAAACCCTCACTTAATAATACATAAACTTTAGACTATGTATTGAGTACTTAAGTTGTCATAATTCAAATGTTATGATTAGTTCGGTGTTTTTTTTTCAAGCAATTTACTGGTATATATTAGTAAATGAGCCTGTACTTTGATTGAGAGCGGTCACAGTTGCTGTCTATGTTTGGTCACCTTCATGCATGAAAACTCTACCAGATGTATAGAATCAATCTATATGCATGTATGTATACACATATGTACATACATAAAGTGTGACCCATCCAGTATAGGTTAGCAATGTTGACTGCTGTTCTGTAGGGCCTGGGTTTGAATCCCGGGTGAGTGAGTAGTGAATATTAACGTCACACTGTAGCGAGGGCTTTGGGCAATGGACCACGTAATTTTGAACCATGGACGTCTCCTGAGCTGGCAACCCCTTCTCTTAATTACCACACCACACTGACAGGAGGACATTTGAGCTCTAGGCAGATTTAATGTGCATCACTCCCCTACAGGCTGGTCTTTAGTGGTACTGGGATCAAACTCATGACATGCCTGCCATGATCCGATACCTTAACCACTGGGCTACGCAGCCCATGCTTTAGGGTGCAATATTAATAAAAATTAAAATATAAGTAGCAAAAGTATAGTAGCTAATTACATCTTAAAGTTCCACAAAATGCCATGCCTTTGTGGCATGAGGGTACTCTAAATAGTCCTAGAGCTGCTAGTCCTCTTGTGAGGTAGGCGTAAGGGGAAGACAGGTAAGAGACCTCTGATCCCCAGGGTGTTCTCTCTCAAAATTGGGATGGTACTGAGCTAAATCATACTGCCATCTGCATGGTGCTCAAGGCTACAGCTAACGACAGGCATACATCTAGCCCCTTGCCATGATGAATATAGTGGGCCTGGATTTGACACAGTCAGATCAGGTGGCATAAGAAACAACAACATAATGTTAAATGTATGCAGTGGAACCTCACACAATGAAGATGAAGAGAAGAATAGTCTTAGACAGTGGGTTTGATACATTAGTTTGTGTTTAGCACTTGCTCCAAGCACATTTTAGTGATGCTTGTGATTGCACATTTTTCCAATCTTGTGTCCAGACATATATATTATAATGCAAAGTTTAATAATCCTTATAAATATCTCCCCCTCCCTCCTCCACTACAAGAAAACAGCTTAAAGAGAAGAAAATGAGAAGGGGCATGTGAGCATGAATGATCTACGGCGCACATACAGTCCTCAACCTCAACAATTTGCACTCTTCTCAAGAACATTAGTATGGAGGTATATGCTTTTAAGAGAGCAACAAACAATTGTTACATTTTCTTAATGTTGTTGAGAGGTTTCTTCTCATATGGATACACAAAAATGCAAGATAGCATTATTAATGTAAACATCATTTGTAAGAAGGAGAAAGTGAATTTTTCACCAATGTTAAAATACATCAAGATCATCAGAAGACAAAAAAAATTTTTTTTATAGCTGATTTCGTATCAGCCTTGTAAAGTATGGTACAAAAAGAAGAACAGAAATAAAGAAGCATGAAACTTCATTGGGGGCTTCTAGAAGCTTGTACATTCTGAAGGTTGCCTTCAGCAACAGGTTTTAATAGTGACAAAACAGTTCTTCTGAGGATGCAAATTTTTTTAAATAAGATTCCCTAAAGCATTACTATTGGGGAAATTATAGGAAAAGTTACGTATATACCAGGTACAAGCCAATAAGTTTTGAAACTTTTTCAAGTGAAAAGGGACTGGATCGTAGTTGGCTTATATATAAATCCTCTAATTTAGGGAAAGGGAAAAAAGGGGAAAAGCGTTTTTAAAAAAATCTTTTTTTGTAAATCATGTACAATTTTGATCTTTTAACTTTTGGGGTGTTTTGAATAGAGCTTTTTTTCAAAAGGAAAAATAAAGTCATATAAATCCTTCAAAATCAGTGTCTGAATCAGAGTTTCTGAATAGATAACTTAATAAATTTATTAATAGTTCACTTATTTTAAGATGTATGAATGCATATGATCCTCATGCTACAAGTTTTTCCTTCCAGGCCATGCAACATAGGTCAAGATTGCATACCATACACAAATTTCTCTTCCTGCTAATTTATTTTCAAAAAAAAAAAAAAAAAAAAGGCATAGAAAGTATGACTGCCACAGATAGGTTACAAGATAATGAATGAATGGAAAAAATATACTAGTTTCCGATAGGATTACCAGAAATAAAACTATCACTGGCATCTGGGGTTTTACTTTACAACAATTTAATTGGAAGATATTCTACCCATGTGACAACACTTTCACCTTCATAGCAACATGTTTGAAAGTACAGGAACTGTTTTCTGCACTTCACCCATCAAAGTTTCGAATTTCAGGTAATTTTTTAAAGAAAAACCACACTTCTGGTTAATACATTAATTAGCTTACATTTAAAAATATACAGTATTCTGTTTTTGTTTTCTTTTAGTTCATAATATATATACATACATCTTACACAAACTAAAAAACCAGAAGATGAAAAAGTGATCGAATGAATCCAGTAACTGTATATAAACGTCCAAGACAAATTATGTTTCAACCCTTTAACTGCCGTATAAAAGTTACCCCACAGTGCCATTATTTTTGACATAGGCATACATGCAGTGCATTGAAGGAGAAAGAAAAGGCATAAAAATAAGCAAATCCTTCTCTGAAATAAGTAAATCCTTACAAACACTGTCAAGATCATTGTAGTGCATTCCAAAGATTTTGAAATAGTTATACTGAGAGCAACACACACACACACAAAGAAAAGGATCCTACTTTGGAAAAGTATACTCACATTTAATGCACTGGATAAGCAAGACATATATATATACTGGCAGCAGTTAAGGAGTTAATATAGAAATAAATACTCATACTTCAACTTTTACAAAGCAGTCTTTAAATGCATGTAACAAAATTAAGTAAAATAAATGAATTAAGACTTTGTACTATTTTTTCAAAGTCTGGAATCAAATTGAAATATTTACCATTGTATGAAAATCTTAAAAATGCATTTCAAAATTACAAAAAGGCTACTGGTCACACCTTGCAATTTTGAACCACAGTCAAGTGACAAAGAGGACACCTAAGCTACCATTTACAATGTTCTAAACTTCAAAACTATTCAAAAAAAGTAAGAATCAATATAGAATGTATCAGTTCCTATTTTTAAGTTTTAGGGAATAAGTTTTTAATATATAATATTATTGTGAATAATTTAGATTAAATGAACATACAGAAACGGATTTGCCTGTGTTATATTTTCTAATTCAGTAACACCTTAATTAATATTTCTATAACATTAATATGAATGTATTATGTATTAATATTGCACATTGAAATGACACAAGGGGAACTGATGACAGATATTGCAATTTTGAACTATAATCAAGTAACAAGGACAGCACATGAATTGCCTCTCTCTCCAAATTTTCACACCACACCAACATGAGGATTTTGAGCCTTGATGAATATAAGGTGCTTCAGTTCCTCTACACGGCATATCTTTAGTGGTACCAAGAATTAACAGAAACAAAGCTGGCAATGAGTTTATGAACATAATCACTTTCTTGTATATAAAAACTCATACTGTTAATATATTTCTTTACAACATTCACTTTTCAAATAATTTGATGAAATAAAATTCAAGGATTGAAATTAATAAAGCTTATAACATTTTGAAAGTAGAAAATTCTTGCACATATACATCCTGTACAAATACCTTAAAATTATCTCTCATATTTAAATTTTTTTCGAATACAATTTGAAAATATTTCTCTCTTTTTTTTTATAAAAATGCCACAATTTAATAGTTTGTTTAATATTTTACACACAAAAAGTATGTAAGAACTTTCACCTTTTCATGATCTCCTTCAAATATAGCAAGAAAACTTGCTTGAGTGCCAGTAGTACCTTTCACTCCTCGAAATCGAAGATCATCTCTAACTCGTTGAATATTGACAAGATCAGTTAGGAGATCAGAAATCCAAAGAGTTGCTCGTTTCCCTACTGTTGTTAGTTGAGCTGGCCTATACAAATTAAAATAAGAAAACAAATCTGATATAGATTAGTAGATGTAAAATATTAAAATCAGACAGTCGAATAGAATAATACATATTAATCAAAATGAGAAAATAATTTTGCTTAAATCATTATTTCCAATAACTCTTATGACATAATATTAATACATACTTTGACAATTGGAAAATTTATCAAGCAAAGCTTTTTTAATATAAGTAAAACATACAGTTAAATTCTAATAAATAGATTCAAAACAGGTTAATTGAATTATCGTAAATGTACACGACTAAATATTAAAGGTAATTTAACAGATCAAATCAAATTAAAAACTTAGTTAATTATTTCAATGAACTTTAATTGAATCAATTAAATGATACATAAAATTAATTGCATGTGAAAAAAGATTTTTGAAACATACAAAATAACCGATATACAGAAATACTTTGACTTATGCAAGCCCAGAGTTGTGCAATTTTCAAATCTCATAGATTCGTCTTTTATCTGAAATACACAATTAAACTACAAAACACGATGTTCGGACGTATCACATGGATTCGATGCTTCGCCATAATAATTTTTTATGTGTGTTATTTATTTATTATCTACGGAGTGCATCTTTGTTATATCATGTTTTTTATAAGCACTATATCAGGCTGAGTCAGAGCCTGATGAAATGGGTAATATGATTGAAGAAGTTGATCTTGCCAGACAAATAAATTTAGAAGTGAATAGTGATAATGTTCAGGAAATTCTGGATTCCTACAATCAGGAGCTGTTAATCGATGAGCTTATAGAAATGTACGAGCAAGAGCGAGACAATGAAGAACATAGTCTTTAAACCCAATTCAGTCAAAAGATCGAAGGATGGTTGAGAATGAAGGACAGAAGGCCTCAAAGTGATTGAAAACAATTTAAAAATTTTAGAAAACATTAACTCCAATAGAGATAGCATATTGTTAAAACCAAACAAGGAATATAAAAATAATTAGCATTCTGTAAGAAAATTTTGCAGGAGAAAAAAAAAGTCTTTGAGTCGGCAGATTGAGTAGCTAGATTTTAGGAAACTTTCTACATCAAAATAATTTGTGATTTTGTATTTGTGTTATCTAAGATTTTTACTAAGCATTTTTTTTCTAAATTATTATTTTCTCTCATCTCTGTCCCCAACTAAAAATAGTGTATATGTATTAATATTCAAAACTATACCCCGATTTACACGGTTATCACTTAGTCCCATCTATCACGTAAGTTCGGGATATTACTGTACATATACCATAAGAAATGACTTTTATGCACATTCAACAGTTATATATGTAAGTACAGGCACATATTGTTATTTGAATTAATTACCTTGATTTCTGACTTTAATCAGAGCATATTACTACTTCAGAGCAAATGCATGCAAAATTGTTTTAATTCTCATAAAATTATCTATATTTCTTTAGATATTTATTAAATGCTGATTGCTCTTGACATTTTGAAAATAATCTGCATGATAACACATTATAATTAAAAGTAATAGTAAAATTCTAGAAGATAACATTAATTATGCTTCTTAGTTTATTTAAAATATTTATGAATCTACTTTTCATGCAGTTTATATGGTAAACTTTTGTTTGCTTGATAGTAAAAATTCAAAATGGGTATGAAAAATAGGAGTTTTAATTGTATTAAAAACTATCAGATGGATTTTTAATTTTAATAACATAAAAAATAAATAAACAATTTTTTTTAAAAAAATTATTTACAAAAATTAATTGTAAGTGCATTTTTACTTTATTCAATTGTATATTACAACAATACATTTTTACAACAGTATACCATAAAATATTTCCTGTACTTTAACTTCTCAAGTTGAGCCTTGCAACCCCTCTAACACTTTGGTAACTAAATTTTAAAATAACAGCAATTTTAACAAAACTAAAAAAAATTAGAATACAGGAACAATTGGAATTAATATAATCTGTCAACTCTATATTCAGTAGCACAATAAACATTTACCTATTATTTAATTTTTTATTTATGTTAAGATAAAGCAATCTTTATTTAAATTAGATATTTGGCATTTACTGGTAGAACATCCAAGATGACGTTGCTACATTAGCGAAGTATGATTTGAACTGGCCTAATGTAGCAAGAGTCTCTGGAGATTACTGTAGAAATGCATTAGATAAATAAGAATGAAAAGGAGTCCCTATTTTGGCAAGTGATCGAATCCCTATTCAGCGATTTTATTCCTATCTTTTGTTGGTTGCGACTTGTGGGAGAAGGGATCGCTGTACATCCTTCCTACAGAAGAAAGCCATTTTTTTTGTTGATGTTGCTGGACTTTCTGAGCAATCTATACAGAAGTTGTTTTTCAGGTAATACTGCAATACGCATTCCCAGTAAGTTTGAGCATTATTAGAACGGTTTTCCATTGACATTGTGGGCAGTCTCTTGTTGACATGTACGCCTATTTCGTTCAGATCACTAGTGATAATTTATTGGGAATGTTTTAGACTTTCATGGAAATGTATAATTAACCAGTAGGGTTAGGCAGTGATGCCTTCTAGTGTTCAATTCCTGGGCTGCCACTTTGGAGGAAGCCATCCTGGGAATGGAAGGCGAGCCAAGGTGACTTTGGAATGGTTGGAGGCAACTGACCTCAGCCACCTTCGGTTCAAAATTAGAAAACGGGATGAAAAGGAATCTCTATTCAGACCAGTTGTTAAGTGCTTTTATACATGTCTTTTGTCAGTTTCAACTCATGAGAGAAAGGGGCCACTGCATCCATATTATGCATTATTTATATAAATGAAATAGATGCAGAAAATTAGTAGAAATACTGTACTTTCCTGTATATAATCTGCAGATTATGTGTTAAAAAAGTTTCAAATTTTGTTGTGCATATTACATGCTGATGCGGATAATGTGATAAAAAACATTCTCCGATCAGAAAAGCTTACATAAAAGTTTTGAAAGAAATACCATTTATGTTTTATAAAATAAATAACAGATGACACTGAAAGTTTTTACGACTCGCCTGATGTATTTCAGATACAATCAATTTTGTCCAATTACGTTCAAGAACAAATTTGGTTCCTGGGAAAGATATTATAATTGCTAGTCACTAGCATCATTTGACATTCTGTCTTGACCTGAGCTGTTTTATCTTGAAAATATTCAAGTTCATATATTGTTATGTTGAAGAGGAAGCATATAAATTACAAGCCTGATTTTGAGCTAAACATTATAGAGAAGGCTACCGAAGTAGGAAATCAGAAAATTGCAAGATTGTTTTTCATTGGCAAATCAAATATTCAATTGTGGAGGGAAAAAAAATCCTAATTTTGAAAAATGTGACCGAAACCTGTTTAATAATGGACTCAATGAAGCACATCTTAGCGAGAATGTTCAAAATGCCCTGAAGTCCCCACCTGCCACTGTAGGACTGATAAAAAAAATACAGCCTTTAGTTGTTGGAATTAACAGATATTTAAATTGAAAGTTCAGAAATTATGGGAACAGTAGATGCCCAGTGGAGAAAAGAATTTTACAAAAAAAATTTTCTGTATAATTTATTGCTTATAATTTTAATCATATTGCATATTTTTTAAAAATTTTTATCTGACACTACATTATTGGCAGTATATATTTTGTGTCATTTGCAGTAAAAATTGCTGTGGATTATATGGCCCTGCAGATTATGCAATGTTTTTAATTTTTTTTAATTTGTAAAAAAGGCTTTGCAGATAATACACTGTTGCAGATCATATACAGAAAAATACAGTACTTGGCTTGTGTCTTTTATAAATTATCATATTTTATTCATTTGTATATCAAAAAATTGTTTTTAAATAAATTTTCTTTATGGTTATCAGAAAATATTTAAAGTCATATTTTTTATTTCTATACCTCTATGAACAGAGTAAAAAAAAAAAACATTTGTTTTGAAGAAATGAGGTTGCAAATATAAAAAAAAGTTGACAAAGTGAAGAATGTAAAACTAAAAAGGTTAGTGGGAACTAATTTGATAACGGAAAAATTTAAAGTTCTGTTGGGGGGATAAGGCACCCAAACAGCTTTTGTTCCTGGGCTGAAATAATATGGCGCCCCAGCGTAATTTAATGGTACAATAATTTAAAAGAATTGTTTTGAAATACATTGTGATTTAAAATAAAAAGGGTATAGGAAGAGATTAATAGTAAACTAGATCAATCAAAATAATGAATAATAATATTATCTAATAAAAGTAATAATAGTTTTTAACGTATATAATAATCTGAAAATATTATTTTATCATAATTATATATAAATTCATATAGTACGATTTTATAACGGTTATTAAATAATAATCATATAATATAATTAAATAAATTTTTAAAAAAAGAATAATCGTCAATTTAAAAAAAAAAAAATAATGCAAAAGAGAACTCATAATACATAACTATAAATAAGAATTTATAAATAAACAACAGAAATAGTTATAAATAAATAAGATAATATTTATAAATAAAAAAGATAATTTATAATTAAATAACAATTATAAATAAAAAACAATTTTAAATTATAAATAAATAACAAAATATAAATAAATGCTAAAAGAAACAATTATGAAAAATAATATTATAGGATTTTTCCCATAGTAAAAATTCTTTTTTTTCATTATGAATAAAATAATTACATAATGTATGTTAAAAAAAAATTTAGAATATAATTACATAGTAGTGAAAGTTTGAAATGAAACTTGCATTGTAAGTTCCTTCAACAATTTCATCGAACAAATAACTAAAAAAAATTTTAAAAAAAAAATAAACAATTTTCTTATAATTAAAAAACACAACACTCTCTTTCTTTTAAAAAAAAATATTCTAGTACTACTATTTTAAAAAATCCATATTCGAAAAAAGAAATTAAACAGAAGGCAAAACAATAGAAGCAATAGAAAAATTTCACTGAAAAAGTTTAAATTCTAACAGAAATAAAAATTTTTTTTTATCGCCCGAAAATAAAGGGGTTTCAGGAAAAAAAAATTAAAAATTATTTCTTATAAGTATCCCCCGGAACCAATCGCAGCATAAAATATTACGATGTAATATTATCGCCCATCTTGGCAAACATAAACAGCTTGGCACTACTACCCCCGATATCAAATTAGCACGGGTTAGTGCAGTCAAACAAACATAATACGAATTTTATGAGATATTTAAAATTAAAAGAAAACAAGTAAAAGTTATTTTAGAAGTATACATATTTAAAAATTTTTTTAAAAAGAATGGCGACACAGCCATGGGACCAATCATGTAAATCACTTTCAATAAATAACAATCCCAACATTTGTTAAAACCACTAAAAAAAATATTTTTTGTTAAAGTTCATTTGGAAAGAAAAGAAAGACTGATATTAAATGAACAATTAAATTTACTACACAAAGTAGCTATTGATGAATATAGTGTAGAATGTAATTAACAATTATGAATCGGAAATATATACAATTAAAAAAAACTAAAATTAGACAAGTGAATTTTTATAGAAGTATTTCTTGCATGAAATCCTGCCATTTCACTTGTCATATTGTAAGTTTGTTCCACGCAAAATTTTAGAAGAAAAGTAGAAAATTACAAGGCGAAACTACACGGAAAGGCTTAAACAAAGGAAAAAACCAAAATAAGTACAATACATACTGCATATGAGTGAATCCTAAAGTTGGTAAGCTTTTATACTTTTCAGCAAATTTAGATAATCTATCAATGCAACGAGCCAACTAAAAAAAAAATTATATACATTAAATTAAATATTTTGATACTTAAGACAAACATAACATATAAGTAAATATATATATAAACATATAAGTAAAATTTTTAAGAATATAAAATTTATTGAGTAAATTTATCTCAGTAGTATGTATATCTATTTATCACAACAAATCAATTGAATTGTATAACAATAAATTTAAATAAGAATAGCTTCATTTAATGAATCAAATCCAAACACAGAATACTATTTCAGAAAGAAAAATATTAGATAAATAGAAGCTTTATATAATATTCCTTATTACATAGTGATTTTAAAGTTTTGAAACAATCCAGCAGTTACATTTTGACATATAAAGTTAACAAACAATTGATTCAAGAATAAAAGACCAAATTTAGAACATATTAAACAAAATAAATTAATTTAACAAAATAAAAATGAACTGTATTCAAAGTACCAATGAATCGAAAATATAATCTTTATTTTGGGACATCTTCGGTTTGAAAAAATATGAAAAGTTGGTCCTTTAATATTAGGTATAAAAGATAAAAGGATAAATTGCGAGACATAAAATTATAAGACAAATTATGATACACTAACCCTTAAAATTTACTAGTCTTCTTCATTTAAAATGCAAAAATTATTCAAATCTAGAAGCTGGATTACATTTGAGATTATAAATAAATTTATTTATATAAATGTATTAATGAAAAGAATTTGTAAAATAAATAATTATCAGCACCTAAAATTTAAAAAAAATGGTATTTATGTATTATATGTAAAATATAATTTTACCAAACCAAAAGATATCATCAAATAAAAAAATGTCGCCAAATATTGTTATTATTTCCGCTCATGCACAAAAATAAATTTCAACACACACTCCCACTGTATCAACATTTCAACAAATAACTTGGTAAATATACAAAAGAATTAAATAAGATATTAAAAAAAAAACATGTACACATGAATTTCCAAAAAATTTATTAATAGCTACATTATTCAGGTAGCCAAAGTGCTATTATTGTATTCAAAATCGCAACAAATCTTTTTCATGTAGACCAAGGATGTCAAACTCAAAGCCTAACTTGCATCAAACAAACAAGGTTTACCATTAAGTGGTCCACATAAAAAATAAATATTCATAGAAACATAGGTTTATTTCATATAATACATGTTATGTATTATAATACATGTTATGTAATAAACACATGTTATGTATTATTGACTTCCAATATATTGGCTGGACCACAAAAATAATCGTTGGGGGCCGTGAGTATGACACCCTTATGCCACATACATTCATGTATGTATGAATCTAAATGTCTTCATGCAGATCAGTAATGTTTTTTTGTTCTGCTCTTTTGCTAAACCAAGTAGTCTTTTGAATACTTATATATTAGACTGCATTTTTTGGAAATACTACATTGCATTCTCTCCAGTAGAAAATAGACCCCAAATTATACTCATTTTTTACAACAGAATAAGAAGAATATCACAAATTATAAATAATGCTACCATTTTTAAGCATAAGTGAACAAGATTGCATTTGAACATGTGTGGTTATGGATTTTCCCTATAGGCAGCATATCACAGCATTTGGCGACATTTTTTGATTTGAAGAGTTTGGTTGTAGACATTATATGTAAGTACCAAAAAATCTTGAAGTCACTCTTAAAAACAAATTTAATATCTAAACTTTAGTTTACAGCAAGATAAATATAAAAATAGAGCTTATTGATGGAAATCAATATGCTTTAACATAGAAGAGTTTATAAAGTATTTAGAAAATTCAAAATAAGTATTTCAAAATAAAATAGTAAAGATAAAGTAAAAAAAATAGCTTTGTTTTCAAGAATAAAGAGAAAATTTGAATGAAGTTTTCAGTAGAGAAGAGATGATGTTAATACTAGAGGAAATCTTATTAAATTTCATAATTTTTGGTGTAAATGTCTAAGATAAAAGTGATAAACTTATCAAAAAAAAAATTACAGAACTATTTCTAAAAGAAAAAGTGCTGAAAAATAACAGAATTTCATCATAAAGCACAATATTTTTTGTAATTATGAATATGACATATGTCAAAAAAGCACTAGTAAAAATATCAAAATATACTATTGAATATGCATACATACCTTAGGAAGTAAAATATTGAGTCCATCTCTTATTTGTATCAAATCCTAAATAATTAAAAGTTGTAACAATTAAAAGTTTATTCATAAGCATCTATGGATATGTCTACATGTAACTAACCATATAAGAAAAAATTTCATTTGAGAAAACTTCAAAAACATATAAAAATAATTTATATTTTCCACAAATTTTATTTAAGTGTGTACTTAATATATATTTTTTAAAGAAACAATCAGAAAGCAAATCCTTTACAAGTGGAATAAAACTTATTAAAAGAAACTGTTAATAGTGACAGAACAGAATTAGTCAATCTGAACTTAAACATTTGAAAAGACAATTATAATACAACCCTTCTTTAATATTAATGTTTCATTACATTGCATTAACTCTTTGACAGGATCAATCCAGGCCTCCCCATGCAAAGACCTAATGTGCCACCTCTATAAAATTTTTTATATTTTGACTAATATTTAATGTTGATGTTGTAAACTCATCAACCTGTATAAGAGGGAAAAGTAAAACATAAATAAAAACACAAATAGAACACAAAAATCACTTCTTTATTTTTTTAAATTGTAAGGCTATTATTAAATCTGAAAACTTTTAATTTCCACAAATGCATATCAAATTTAAGCACTCCTACGTCTTAGTAACATTAACCATATTAGATATTTTAATAAAGCAACTTTCTCAAAGTCTCACATCTTTGTTAAACATGAATCCACAGTGCACACTTGCTATGATCGATCCTGCTCTCCGACATATAAATAAAATGGTATTTGATGCACGCTTTCCCTTTCTCTGGGAGTGGATTTCCAGCATTATTAAGAAAGGGAGAAGAGAACATTCAGTATTTGAAACAAAACAGAACTGATACACAATTCTTGGCAGAAACAGTTCTTGATATTCTGGAGATGTCGAGGTCTACAATAGCTCATAAAATTAATGTCTTCTAGACATCATTCTATATGAAAGGGTTCAAATATTGATTTTTTTAATACACTAAGAAGTATTTTAAAATCTAGTTTATAAATGATTTTTTTGTGATGTATGGTTAATTTAGTACATGATTGAACAATATCAAATTTCTGATGTTGTAAATTATGTCTATGTAAAACCATGTAAATCATATACAGTAAGACCCCACTTAACACTGTTTCATTTAGGGCTATTTTGATGTAACACTCTTTTATTTGAATTGTGAGATTCCCCAAAATTGCATGCAGCGTTAAACTTTCCAATATCCGAAGGATTTTATCTGTGTTTCTTCTTTCCTGCAGTGTTATACAAACATATTTTTATCATTTCAAATATTTGTTGACGTTATTGTAAGCATAAATTTATATAACATAACAGTTACTATAGTGACAAATATTATGATTTTTAGTTTTTATCACGGGTGATAATAAACACGAAAATAAAGCAACAAGAAAAAGCATTTCACTAGAAACTAAAATGCAAATGATTAGAAGGTTAGATAATGGTGAACGTCAATCTCAAATTGGTATTTGGCAACTTCAACCATAAGGGCCATTCTTAAGAATAAAGAAAAAATACTGTCATCCGCAACTACAAACAAGCTCTGCTACTAGAATTAACTGTTCTAGAAATAATACAATAAAGAAACAAAAACGACTTTCTATATGGATTGATGATGAAATTGAACGTAATATGCCATTAAGCCAATTTACCTTCTTGATAAAAAGGCAAAAGAAAATTGGAAATACAGAAGAGATCGAACGATCTGAACTGTAAACATACTTACTTAGAATTTTATTTATTTTTATATGTATATTCGTGTATTAATTTTCTATATTTGTAAGAAATAAATTTTTGTTTTATTGTTATAAAAACATAATTAATCAATTTAATGGTAAAATACATGACTAATTTTCTACCCATCTTCCCTTAACCCCATTATTTACATGATGAGATAACCTCATTTAATGCTGTTTCATATTACGCTCAACTTTGATGGAACGTGTTAAGCGGGGTCTTACTGTAAGCATTGTAATCTTTAATCATTTTTTGATTCAACTGAACACAATTTTATTTTTATAATCTATATACTTATTTTAGTTAGCAATGTTTGTTCTTCGAAGGATTCATATAAGATAAACCATTTTATTCAATTTTGTAATTTTAAATTACTATAAAATATTGAAAGACTAAAAAATTAGTATAATACAATAAAAACATAATTCTTATTGGCAAAATCATCAAAATTCATTCATATGTAATTTTATGAATATATTATTGTGTGTGTGATGTCCTTTAGGTGTTAATTGAAATGATATCTCATGTCTTACTCACATTTGTTTATAGTTCAGTTATGCACAGACATTTATGAACAATTAATATACATACATGCATATAACATTATAGGGTTAATGAAACTTCTAGAGTTCCTCACTTAAAGAAAAAGACTGTGAATGTACTTCACATAATTAAATATAGAACTGTTTTCAAAGTTTGTAGACTCTCACACACTCACAATAATTAAATTCTATAGAAAAATTTTACTTTTGTAATAGTCAACTATGACAGTATCTTTGATATACTTTACTTTTGTATAGTAGAACTATGAATACAATTAACGTAGGTATGTAATGAAAATTTGATAACCTAAATGCCTGTATATTTTCATATATCCTGCTCCATCCCCTAAAAAGCTGCTATAAAAAATACTGTTTACAAAAAATTATAAATGTGTTTTGTAATGGTTGGTATCTCTGCAAAGAATGTGAATTTTTGTTATCTGTCATCAACAGTTGAAAAATAAATGACAGGAATTCCGGTCTTTTATCTTCAAAATGTTGAACAGTTTTAGCTCCACCTTATAAGAGTTGAATCAATATGCATTGCAATGGAATTTTGACTGATTTGGCAGCATATTTAGATAATCTAGTGTAGGGCCAAACATTGCATTTTATGACTTTTTAAAAATTTATTTTGTTACATTTGTTTTTGTCTTACTTAAGAGGGTTAAGAGTACAAAAATCAAGCATAATCAAAAAATAAAAATATCAAGATATTTATCCTATGTTGACATAAAGCAAACAATCATTTAATTGTTTTCTAGGAGCTATAGCAATGCTAGGGATAGGATATAAAATATGATGAATTCTTTTTTTAAGAATGAAACTTGCAACAAATCTAGTAATGATTAATATTTGTGCTCATTAATCTCAACTAAAATTTTTTTAGAAGAGTTTAAGTATTATTGGATTAAAATACTAACAAACTTGAATTTCCAAATTTATTTGCTCTCTTAAAAATTATTTTCAAAAACTATACAATACAACTAAATTTTGATTTTAAAATATATTTATTAGTCAAATAATTGTAATCTAATTGTAAATTTTACTAACCGTATTATCACCAACATAGCAAGATGTTGCACCTAAATGAATGATGGGGGCTGCTTTAGGGCACTGAGCAGCAAAAACATGTACATGAGCCATTACATCATGTCTTGTGAGCATTTCTTCTTTGGCAGCAGCTTGGAAATCAATTTTATCTTTATTTGCTTCCATTTCAGCAATTTGCTCATCAGTTATATTTAAACCTAAAGTCTAAGAAGAAAAAAAAATCATTATGTTTAGAAATTTCATTAAGTTACATAAAATGCAACACAAAACAATTCTTCAATAAAATTTCAACAGTACAATTTTTAAAATTTCTCTTTCACTTCCATCTTTAATACTTTCTACTTACATAAGCATCTGAATAGTTTATTCCGATTACGTACACCAGTAATGATCAAGGTGCAGCCCATGATCCAGATGTAGCCTACCTCAATGCTCTATCTGGACAAATAAATATTTTAAGACAATAACATAGAAATTTTCAATACTATTCCATGATCAAAAAAGATTATTAAAAGGCAAGCTACATTTATTAAATGTGCAGAATTTTCATAAACATTTCAATATTTTTTTGTAAATGCAATATATAGTTTTGAGAAAATTTCTATGTAAATTCTCCCAACTCATAAAAATTTGGAAGTGCAAAAATTGGAACCTGCCATAATAAATATGCATAAGTTTGTTAAAAAATATTTGTTTGCTTTTATATTTAGTTGAAAAGTATTTATTTTGTACATTATTTGTATACATTTATTTTAGTTTTAACAAATTGAAAAACAAAAAATGTAGCTATGATATAGCTTTATTTAACTTTCTCAAAGAATGTTCAAAATACACTATTGTTTAACTTTCACAGCATTTTATAATAAAGTCTCTTTGGTCTTCTAATCACATTTCCTTCCCCCTCCCCTAGGCTCCCTCATAAAGAAGTTAGCTCATCACTAACTCATACCATAAGATTCTTATATTTTATAGTTCAGCTACTTTCAAGATTTTAAAGAAACAATATATTGAACAGAAAAACTAAGCATGTAAAAAGAAATCTATATTGTTGAAACATTACAATAAGCCATTCAGAAATTAACTTGCAAAGTTTCATAATTAGTACATAAATCCCTATAATTCTTCGTTTATTGTAAGTTCACATATTAATGTTGGAGTATGTCTGAGTAATGTTAATCAGATTGAAACTTGAGTTTGTCTGAAAATGAAGCACAACTTAACATGTCATTATTAAAGGTACTAAAATGATAAATAAATATTTTTTTCAGCAGTAGCAAAAGCTGTCTGTATTTAAAGAAAACTATGCTACAGCAAAAAAGGAGTTCAGTAGAACTGACTTCCACAATTACTTCTATTCCCTAGTTTTAACATAAAAATCTGCAGATTCAAGTTTCTCATTTGGAAAAAAAATCTTAAGCTATTATAATAATTCATTACTAAAACAAATAAGTAATGATGTTTTTGTACTAAAATTAATGTTAAAATGATGTTTTATGCAAGATACAATATACTTGTAAACCTTATGTACTGAAGTGAACTCAGTGGTGCGACAGCCCATGAGGGTCAAGGCCTACGGTGCCTATCTCAGTTTGCATGACCTTAGGTGCTGGGGTGCATGTGCAGATGTTTTGATCAAGTGGTGAGTCTGAACCCCCCCCCCCACGCCCCGCAAGCTTGGTACTCATTTATCGGTTACTGAAGGGATGAAATTTTAAAGGGCCTTTTCCCAGCCCAGGATTTGAGCCCTGAACCTGTGACAAGGAAGCATGATACACTACCACTCAGCCACTGGGCTTCAAATCTTATGTATCTTACAGGTTAAAGTGTAGTATAGGGGGCACTTGGCACAGTTTTTTTTGGCAACTAAAAGCGGTCACCAAGGTACTTTATTCAGAATTATTTATAATTTATTTTAGAATAAATTCGTTATCTCACCATGAGATTTAGATAAAAATCACCAAATCCAAAGAGTGGCCCTCCTATACTACACTTGAGCCCCTTACATATATTTAAATTATGTGTACTCAGTTGTGTTCATTTACAATTAAATACTTTCAGTTAAGTTAAATATAAACATAATACATTAAATATACAAATATATATCTATAAGTTAAACAACCCATAACAAATCTGATTATGCAACAAAACACGGGAACAATTCATTAAACTATCAAAGTAAAGCTATTTATTATGAATAGTGTAGCCTAGTTTCCTTTATTTTTCTTATGCAAATAAGAGTGCTGCTTTTTAATTCAGAAATGCCTCAACTCCTCAAAAAATAATTTAACTGAAATATTAAGCTACATGGGGTATAAATTGAATAACATATAATAAAAATAATTTAAAAAGGATCAATGCTGTAATTTTTTTTTTCATATATTCTGTATTTAATAATTTTAGAGCTATTTTATAAGTGATTTATGTGCATCCACATTTATAAGTTGTATTCCCATTGAGGATACTGTATGCAAGACATAAAGTACACATGATTGACAAAAGATTAAAATAACTCACAAATTAATTTGAATTAGTTACTTATTCAGATGCTGTTTAGGGCTAACCCAGATTTATACAATACAGATAATGAAAGTTACTGTTAATGACTATTATTTATGTGTTTCTAAGGAATGTAATGTTTTGTTAAAGAGGAATACAATTCACTTTAAAAACTTCGATTTAAGATAAATTCTCCCACCCCCCTCTATAAAAGAGGTTTTGATGTCTCTCTCTCACTAAACACAACCAATTATTCTTTACAGAAATAATTATAATAAGAAATTTATATTTGAATAATCAATTTTTAATAATTATCACATGATTTCAACTTTTCTTCTGTTATTCTAGATATAAATATTTCAAACAATAAGATTCTATGCTAAAATAATTTTTGAAATGAAAATCATAAGAATGAATTACATATAAAGTACTCATTTAATTGCTAAAATTTTTAACTAAAACTCCAAAAAATTTTTAAAGAATTAATTGTTAAATAATATTTCTCAGAAACTAAAATAGAATTAATTAACATATAATTCTTAAGATAACTGTACATTCTAACAAATCTGTAAAGATAGGTATGTGAAGTAGCAAGCAAATTTTATTATTTTTTGGCAAATAAATAAATAAATAAACTAAAATAATAAGATGAATAAAAAATGAAGGTGAAATACAACTTTTGAATTTATATATACCTTTTCTGCTTTAGCAAGATATATCCATAGTTGCCTCCAAGTTGAAAATTTTTTTCCATCGCTAAAATTTTCACACATTTCTTTACTTCCATATCGACTAGAAAGTGGTGTTTGGTAGTTAGAAATCATACTTTCATTCATTATAGGTGAAAAAGAAGAGCTAGAAAAGTTTAAATGAAAAAAACTATAAGAATATGAAAATGAGAAATTGCTGAAAATATGACAGTATTAGTAGATCAAGATATGTAAGACAAGTGCTATCAAGAGAAAAGCCGCTATCGCAATAAATTGATATATCTTAAGTATGAAAGATATTTTACGTCAGAATTTTTCGTAATCACTTGATAAGTAAAATCTGAAGTTAGCCTTATTTGACATACAAATGACTTTTGCAAAACCCACCGTCTTATCTTTTAAAGTTTTGTTTACATACCGGAGCAATACATGTGTTGTGAAATACCAAATAGAAGAGAAGTAAAAGCTGTTCAACTGCGCATGCTCAAAACCTAGTAATTTCCTTAAATTTTAAAAATCGAAACTAAATCACAATTTTTCCAAGGCGAAGAAAGAACAGGTTCTGAAATAAAAATTTTAGAACCAAACTGAAGGTATTAAGAAAAAGGATATAAAATGTATATATCACATATTTGGGAAGTGGATAAATTACACATTCGTGTGTACTGAGGGATGGCTGGTGGAGTAAGTTTCTGGTCCATTCCGAAAGACGAAATTCATTTGTTCAAATAAAGTTTTTGTTTTAAAAAAAATAAAACTGTTACTTTGAGATTTTCTGCAACAAATTTTAAGCAATTCATTTAAATGTTTTAGTAAAATATTACACAATTTATAAGTGCGATATTCTAAAAAAATATTTTGAGAACTATTAGATTTTTTTTTACAACGCAATGAGAAATATAAATTCATACATCAAAATCATTCTGAAGGAAAGGTTTTCTAATATTTATTAATAATTTTGAATAACGTTTGTTAAAAAAAATCTGAAAATACCATTTATTGCTCCCATTTAAAAAATCATCAAATGCATGTGTGGCGTGTAGGGAAAAATTCATCTGAAGTGGTGCAAATCCGGAGGACAGAACCCGCAACCCATGGATCCGAAGGCAAGTAACATGATCACTAGAAAAAAATAGTCACCTATGTCCGGAACCTGTTACTGGCTTAAGAAGATACCGCTACAAAGACAAGGATATAAAGTCTTATAAAAAGACTGCAAGATGAGGTGGCGCAATCTTTTGTTAATGTTGGAACGCTTCTATTTACTGAAAGATTGCTTACAAAAGCATAAATAGACGTAAAAATACAGATAAATCACTAGATTTATCTCATGATGATATCCAAATGCTATTTGATATAATTACTGCTGTTGTACCAGTTAACACAACTATTGAAGCACTCTGCCATCGAGATAGCAATCTGTTTACAGCAGACATAGCCCTAAATTTTATGCTATATAAAGAAGCTTAAAGATTCAAACAGTACTATAAGTAAAAAATAATAACAGTTTTCATTTCTCGTATGGAAGAACGTCACACATATCTAAATGGTTTTCTGCAATACTCACACAATGATATTAGTAACGTGTCAAGAGTAGATTTTGTCACAGTTCCTTGATCAATTAAATGCTGTGAATTAATAGGGGACCTACTTGAAAGACTTGGCGCTTCGAACCTTACTGCATTACTAACAGCTTATACAACTGGATCTTCTAATTCAAATGAGGTAACATTTGAATTAGAAGATCCAGTTATGAGTAATAGGTAATGAGGTAACATTTGAAATTGATTCCCATTTTGATTCAATAACTGAATCAATTTGTAAACAAAAACCATTAAGTGTAGCAGAAAAACTAGATAAAGTTATCAAAGAGGGATATGTGCACCAATGCAGCCTTTTAGATTTGAGACATTGTCATCAAAATTTCAAAGAGAAATGTCTCTTTTTGATAATGGCGGACGTGGTGACTACCTAGAAAGAACATAATGACGATAAAGCCTACTAATAAAGAATCTGAACGAGCATTTTCTTCAATAGGGAAATTTGTAATAAAAATAAGAAGCCGTTTGAACAATGAAATGCTGGATGAGCTGTGTGTTTTAAAAACTTATTTACAGAACACAAGAAATAAACACAAATGATTTTCTTAAAATTTAATTAGGAACTATTTTTATTATTTTTTTTAGATGAATTAAGTTTTAATTTGTTTCAATAAATAATAATATTAAATCAATTTTTAAAATATGTTTTCAGTTTTATTATGTAATGTCAACTATATTAAATAGTCCAATCCTAATTCCAGGATCCCGGGATTTGGATAATGTAATCCCGAAATCCCGGGATTGAAAATATAACAAGGAATTGTAAACCCTAAACAGATATATATATATGTGTGTGTTAATTTGACCATTTAATGCACCTACGATAGCTAAGTGATTGCTGTCGCGAGCTTGTGACTGACATTATTTCCGTCAAATAATAATTTCAAGTTCTGATACCACAAGCTCATCGTATAGCGAAACTGATGCGTGTTAAATTTGTTGATCCTCAAAGTCCGAATGCGGAGATGAAGTTAGAAGAGTGAGGTACCAATTGTCCTCGTTTTAATTTAAGTGCAGGATAAATGAGCGGTCGATAGATATTTGTTTATGTAATGATTTCATTGTTTCGCGGCATATACCGAAAATCCGGCGTATAACGCGCACTTTGAACACCAAAAATGAGATCGAAATTTATGGTGTGTGTTATACGCCCAGTATAAAAATAATAGCATTAAAAATAAGTAGAAAGATGAGGATTAAAAAATAAGAAAATTAGACTTCTATATATATCAAAATATTGTTTATTTAAAAGAAATGAGAGAGACAGACCCCATGAACTTAAAGAATTACAGTTCTAGAGAGAAGTATACTATTTTTTAAAAAGCCTGTGAAAATACCTCGAATAAATAACTTCAAAACATAAGAGCATTGCATACATACATTTCAGGTTTCTGTGTAAGAAATGGCCGCGGTAGCCGAGTGGTAGGGGTATCGGATCGCGGTTTGCCTTGTCACGAGTTCGAGCCCAGTGCTACTAAAGACCCGCCGGGAGGGAGCGATGCACGGTAAATCTGTCGGGGCTGAAACGTCCTCCCGTTGAAGTGGTGTGGTAGTTAGGGGAGGGTGCTAGTTAAAATGTCGCCCACCCCGGCCCTGGTTCAAAATTACGTGGTTCGAAAGCCCTCTTGGCAGCTGAACAGTGCGACGTTAATATTCAATCAATCAATCAATTCTGTGTAAGAAAGGGGATGCGCGTTATACGGCGAATGTACTTATAAAAATCAAAAAATACAGCTTGAAAGTATAGGTGCGCGTTATACGCCAGATTTTAAGCGGTTCTTTCTGTTATATATATTCTTCTATTTCAGGTATTAGAAGGGGAAAAAAAAGTTGACGGACGTCTTTTTATTCTAACCGCGATGCAATTTTAACCAATTTAAAATAATATCTGCATTTGAAGAGAAATGTATTTAGAGGTCACACACACTGGATGAAAAATTGAAACTCGAGAGAGTGGTCAGATGGAAATCACGTTATCATCTGATTAATTGTAGCTCTAGGAGAAACATGATTATTGACATTGAGTTTCTTAATCTTGAACCACACGGTCAAGTTAGGAGCGAGACGTCGCACAGTTCAGCTACTCGAGGGCTTTTGGCGACAGACCTCTTAATTTTGAACCATGGTCAAGTGACGAGGATGACACTTGAGCTGGCAAGACCCCTAATTTCTACACCCCACCAACTGGAGGTCGTTTGAAATTTGACATCACGTTTGAACCTTGCATTATCCCCCTCTGCACTGTGGGTCTTCAGCAGTACTAAGCTCGAACTCATGACACGCCGGCCCCATGTCCGTTACCTTGGTCAAATGAGGAAAATGACACTTGAGATGGTATCCCACTCTCTTAGCTTCCCTACTATGCAAACATGAGTATTCGTTCTGACGTAAAGCTGCGGGAATAGAGGTGGTTTTATCAGTAATGCAGTGATGCCAATCAGGTATTTTTATCAGTCACCCAATACATCAGTTCCCAAAAACAGACATCTGTTTTTAGAAACATGGCTCTCTTGAAGAAGAAATAAATGTTCATCTATAGTCTTAGCGGAGTTATTTAATGTAACAGATTCATCGAAGATTTTTGAATTTCCATTGAATTTCCATTGTGATCATTCACACAAATTGCTTTGCCATCTACATATGAATTCTATGGAGACAATTATGCAGTTGATAAAGAGAAAAATTACATGGCCTTTATTCGCTATAATGGCGTTTTATGCAGCAAATGTAGACTTCGAATATGAATCTTATGTTCTTTTTCTCTTTAAGTTATCCGACTACGTTCGGAACCGTGATTTTGCAAAAGCGCATAAATGGATAATTTTCATGATATTTAGTATCACTTAGATTTAAATACATGTATAAAATTGTTTTAAGGACATTTTTTGAAAAAAAAATTATTTAAATACAATATTTTGGCAAAAAAGTTAACTTAGAATAATCTTTTTACAAAATGTTCTCCTTTTGTGGAAAATGCTTCTATTATATAACAATATTTTGCCTGTCAGACCTCTCTCCAGAGGCTCAACTAGGATTTTTGAAATATATAACTTAGAAGAGGGTTTATCCATATTTAACGACAACAGAGGGGAATAATTTTAAGAAAAAAAACGCCAATAATTATTTCAATTGGTGGTAACTCTGAAAATAATGTGAATTTTTCAAAAATTCTAGTTGAGCCTCTGTAGAGAGGTCTGAGCTATATACAGGCAAAATATTATTATAATAGAAGCATTTTTCACAAAAGGAGAACATTTTGAAAAAAAGATTATTCTAAGTTAATTTTTTGCCAAAATATTGTACTTAAATAATTTTTTTGTCAAAATGTCCTTAAAACAATTTTATGCATGTATTCTAATCTAAATGACACTAAATATCATGAAAATTATCCATTTATTCGCTTTTTTAAAATCACGGTTCCGAACGTAGTCGGATACCTTAAACATATTTCAATGGATATTTTATGGTCTTTTTTCACTTTAAGCATCTCAATATGAAAGTATGGCGAGAATATAAAGAGAGAGCTAGAGATACATAACCTGCCCACCAGTGTCTGAGAAATCGATTATTAAGATATCGGAGGCTTGATGGTCTGGGCAGGCATCACTTTGGATGACCGTATATACCACCACGTCTTTGCAAGAGGCGCTGTGATTGCTGTGAGGTATAGGGATGAGTCCTATCTCCGCCTTTCCACGGATGCAGTTAGCCCTGATTTTATTTTAATAGATGACTAGTCAATGAATTTCTGAAAAGTGAGGATATTCGCTGAATGCATTGGCCAGTTAGATCTCCAGACCTCATACGTATAGAGCATGCCTGGGACGCTCTGGGGAGGGCAATTGCAACTCGCAACTTCCCTAAGAGAACCATTCAAGGCTTGAAAACAGAGTTTCTGAAAGTGTGGGATTAATTTCCCCAGGAACTCATAAATTCAATTATCTCCAATACAAAATCTTGGTGTAAGACTAGTTTATCTGAAAGAGGGGACCTTACCCACTGTTAACCTTTTTTTTTTTTTTGCTATATTGTGCAACTGCTGTCTCATACCTTCTGACTTGGATAAGTGTTACGCACAATCCTGCGTGTTTATTGTAACTGTTGAACGGTTATTTTTTATTATATTAGCCATACATACCAAATAGTTCCATTAAAATCTGCGATTCTAGAGATAATCGACAAAATCTAAAAATTTTCTTTAATTTTGAACACCAATGTCTATATATACTGTGGTACACAAAAGTGTTCGTACACATGTACCGTAAAATCCGGAGTATAACGCGCACTTTTAATACAAAAAATAAGATCGAAGTTTACGGGTGCGCGCTATACGCCGGATATAAAAATGAGAGCTTTGAAAATAAGAAATAAGATGAACATAAAAAAAAATTAAGAATTCTACATAGATCAGAATACTATTTATTTAAAAGAAATGACACTTTTCTATTGAACTCAAAAAGTTGTAGTCCTATAAGTATATTATTTTTTTCTAATCTTGGGATTATATCTCTAAAAAATGTCTTCAAAACACAATAGCGTTGCACACGTACATTTCAGGTTCCTTCGTAAAAAGTGGGTGCGCGTTAAACGGCGAATATACCTAAAAATAAAAAAAATGCAGCTTGAAAGTATGGGTGCGCGTTATACGCCGGATTTTACGGCAATTTAATGTCTTGACTAATAAAAATTAATATATAAGAATTGCAATTTTTTTTGTAATATACGCAACTTGTTTTTATTTAAATAGCATAATAAACTTTTAAAATATAACTATTATTTTAGAAAATTCATAATTAAAAAAGTTCTAAAATAATACGCCACAAAAATCTTCTGTACACTAAAAAAAAATATTAACATAGCTTTAAATATTCTATTTCTTTCTTAATTTAGTATTTAGTAGGACATCTTTCAGCGTCTACAATAACTTTAAACATCTAGGAATAGATTTCCTCAGTTTTTTTTGTAATTTCTGCATCGATGATCCTCCATGCTTCTGTGATTATTTTTTTTACTTCACATTTTGTTTTTATATGTCATGTTTTCTGACTTTAAATTCAAATTCTCACCAAATATGTACTACTGGGCAATATTTAGGAAGTGTTTTAGAATTTGCGGACAGTTATAGAGACACCAGCAGTGTACGTTGAGGTAGGGGTCGTCATCTTGTTAAAAAATGAAGTCACCTCCAGTACCTGAATTTCGATTGGATAATTTGAAGAAGTCCTTTAAAATATTTATGATTCAATACCATCAAAAAATACCAAATACCTGAAGCTTATTTACACCTTCATGCTACACTGTTCTAACTAAATTCTTGGGATTAAGTTTCGAAAAAATCAGCATTGACTGAAAAGTGGTTGAGACGATAGCAAATTCAATATTTTTGGCTCATACAGGCTCATAGTAGTTTGGAAAAGAAGAAGGGGAAAAAAAAGAGGAATCCCTAAGAATTTGTTAGGAACAGTGAAGCACGGAGGTGGAAGTGTTCATGTGTGGGGGTATAAATCGGCTTCAGGATTAGATAATTTGGTATTTTTTGATGGTATTAAATCATAAACTTTTTAAAGAACAACTTCAAATTACCTGCCCAAGATTCGGGTATTGGAGGTGACTTCATTTATTAACAAGATAATGATCCCAAGCGCACTGTTCTCAACGTACACCGCTGGTGTCTCTGTAACTGTCTCCAAATTCTGAAACACCTCCTAAATATCCTCTGATTTAAGCCCAGTACAAAATAATTGATGAGGGTGAATTTAAAGTAAGAAAACATGGTATATAATAACAAAATGTGAAATAAAAACAATAATCACAGAAGAGTGGGGAAATCGATGAAGAAATTACTAAAAACCGATGAAATCCATATCAAGACATTTGAAAGTTGTTGTGGACGCTGAAAGATGTCCTTCTAGGTACTAAATTAAGAAAGAAATAGAATATTTAAAGCTCCAAGCGGTCTGCACGTAAAATTCCGCCATTCCAGAGATGCTTTTTCTGCCTTCAAGCAAGATTCCCAAAAGCGGCCGAGTCGCATTCTTAAAAATACGGCTCAACCACTTTTGAGAACCCCCCCCTGACAAAAATATGTGCGGTGCATTTTTCAAGCATCTCTAGAATGGCAAGACTTTAAGTGCAGACCGCTTAGAGGGTTAAAGCTGTGTTGAGATTTTTTAAGCGTACGAAAACTTTTGTAGCGTATTATTTTGGTAGTTTTTTAAATATTTATTTTTTTAAAAATAATAATTATACTGCGTTTTAAAAATTGTTTATGTTATTGAAATAAGAACTGGTTGTAGATATCATAAAAAAATTTCAATTCTGATATATTAATTTTTATTAGACGGAAAAATTAAATTTTATAGAAAATTGCAAGTGTACGAACACTTTTGAGGATCACTGTGAATATATGTGGATTTATCTCGGGGACTTTAAAGCTTGTAGCCTGAAAGCTTTATCAATGATATTCCGTGAATTTTTTAAAATAGTTTTTAACGCTAATATTTAATCGTAATTTGAAGTGATAAGTATTGTCAGCCGAAACTTTCCATATTATATTGTGCATTTAGTATAAATAAGCTTCGAAAAAATAATTTCATGCGGAATTTAGATGTTTTTTATATTTAATCACACAATTTTTTATGCAGCTACCTACGTTGTACGTTTTTGAACCAATACGTTATTTTAAATTACATTACAAATAATTAATTTGGGAAGTTATAGTAGATGTGATTAATTGTGCAATAACATTATATAAAATATATACATAACCATGGCAACATTCAAGAATATTCCAGTTTTGACAATGACTTTTTCAGTTTATAAAATCCTTTGGATTAATTTGAGAATTTTAGAAGTTTAATGAAAAGTATTTAACGTTTTCACACACAAATTGGAATCTGTTAAAAATTAGATATTTCAAAGTCATAATAATTTATCTGATATGGATCAGAAAATTTAATTTTAAAAATGATTATTTTAAGATCTTGATCATAAATTTAATGAAAAAAGGAAACATTTATGCTGTTAATTATGTAAACAAAATATAAACGTACGAGTCATATAATCTCAATTTATTGCGTAAACGTTTTCAAAACAGAACAAGCTGTTGACATAGCAACATACGAGATGGACACACACACACACACACACACACACACACACCACACACACACACACACACACACACACACACACACACACACACACACACACACACACACACACACACACACACACACACACACACACACACACACACACACACACACACACACACACACCAAAGTGTGTAGCTTGAAAACAGTGTGGAGTTGGTAACAGCTGTTCTGGTGACGTCATCCCACACCATTAGCCAGTTCTTTATCCATGTTGCCAGGTTCGACTTAACCAATCATGCCATCATTTGGGAGTACTGCGTCATTGAGTAAACATGTACAACTGCATTCCGCCGGAAGAATGTCTGATGAACCCCCAAATATATATATATATATATAATCAACATTAAGTTTTTTGTGAAACTGAAGAAATCAGCCACGGAAACATTTCAAATGTGAACCGAGGCTTATGGAGATGAAATTTTGTCTGGTGCACATGTGTTTGAATGGCATAAGCGGTTTTCAGAGGGAAAGGACACTGTGGAAGCAATGATCCCAGACCAAATCATTGACAAAGTTTGTGATGGGATCCTGGGTGAACGAAGATTAAGTATTTGCGCAGTGGCAGAGTTGGTTAACTAGGACAGGGAAGCAGTTGTTCGAGGCAAAAATCAGGAAAAAAGTACTACAGTTGTAAAGTGATAGATGGCTGTTGAACCAAGACAATGCACCCGCTTAGACGGTCCTATCGGTCAAGCAGTTTCTGACCAGTAAAAACATTACTGTGATGGGGCACCCTTCTCATTCACCTGATTTGGCAACATGTGACATTTTTTTACAGTTAAATCTTGCTTAAAGGGAGTCAATTTTACCTCAGTTGGAAAGGTCCAGGCAAAAACGGAGAATCTCCTGAAGAGCCTCCCCATACCCTCGTTCCAGAACTGTTACCAGCAATGGTAGCACCAAATGCAGAAGTGTGTGAATGCTAAAGGGACTACTTTGAAGGTGCTAATGTCACGGAGAATTGATTATGTAAGTACAATGATTTAAGGGACCAGTCTTGTTTTCTTGTGCCACATCTCGTATCTAATTGAGCAGCATGTCTTGTATTCAAAATAAAACAGAAAGATCTTAATAATGCTGATGGACAGTTTGATAATCTCCTTCTTAGCAATATTATTTGATAAACGTTCTTTTTCTAAAAAGAGATTAAAATTACTGTCAAAAACTAAATATTGGTGGTTTCATTTTAAAAAAATCCTCTGGTTCTTTATTTTTTTCCTCCACAAACTTTTTTTTCTCCTAACAATATATTTTTCGTCAAAGCCTTAATGCGAGCCAAATTTTTCTGAAACAATATGTTTTAGATTTAATGAATTATTCTATACTTATGATAAAAACAATTTTTATATATAAATATATTCTAATTTAAATATACATACGTTTTGAAATATTTATATACATACTTCCGTTTCATACAAAAATTGTAGGCAAAGCAATGAAAAAAAAAAAGCAAAACATTAAGCACTATAAAGAATTGTAATGAATTTAGGAAAGCATATTCATTTCAGTTGTTTACTAAAGACTTATTTTAAAAAAAATCCATCTATTGTCAATTTCTCATAATAAACGAGAAATTCTTAGCTTCTCTCAGTTGATAATATCACTAGAAACTAGATATGGTGTTGTAATCTCGAAATCGATTTTTGCCTTAACTTGAGGAATTCTTCTTTTCATGTCTAAGTACCATTAAACAATGACAACTACTATTGACTGTTCTAATAATTTTAGGCATGAACTAAGATATTAATCTTTGTGTTTTAATGCTTTTAGAGAGAGATAAGTCGTGATGGAATTCTCCGCATGAAAACATCGACAGCTGAAGCTCACGTGAGAATTTCACAGAGTAGTCGTCATTTAAATTTCATGATTGGGTAAAATAGTTGCCTAAATTGCTGGCCAGAATAAAATTGAAACAAGAACGCAATTCTAAGAAATCCGCAAAATCTTCTTGAATTTCTCCCCTCCCCCTTCAACATAAAGTTTAAGTTAATCATGTGAAAATGCACAGAGAGAATGTAAATAAACTGTCTTATGTTTCAATTTGGGAACTATTTTAACAAAAATCGTATAAAAAAAGGTTATATATATATATATATATATATATATATATATATATATATATATATATATATATATATATATATATATATATATGAGTCTCTTTTATACGATTTTTAAAATTTTTATATATATATATATATATATAGGCTTATTCTCTACAAACAAAATAACCAAAAAAACATTCAAAAAAAAGACGGTAGGAAAATCACCAATGAAGGACATAAGAGTAACCAATTAAAAATTATAAAAATGGATGCTGCAGTATTATAAACTTAGACTTAGGACAGCTAATATTAAAAAATTTAAAAAAGTGGGTCTGAACATTTTTTTGGTCATCCAACCTTCCTTTTATGTAAATAACACTGACAAAAACCAATAAAAAATAATGGATAGGAATATCTAAATCCATTCGAAAAGGGGTAACTTACCTAAAATTGCACTTACAAATGCAAAGCCCGCGCTGAATCTGAGTGCAAAAATTTAAATTATTACCAGATTCTGGACCCCTTCAGATTTAAATCAAATGAAGGGGGGTGAAATGTAACTTTAAAAAAAGTATAAAAGAATGGAAATAAAATTAATAAGAGTTGCAAATTATAGCATAACTTTAATAACACTAGGTAAAAAAAGAATAAAAAAATGATAGAAAAAAATCTATTAGATTATGGAATAACTATAACTATATGAAATTTTAATTTTATAGTAATAAACTATTATCAATCTCAAATTTTTAATCAAAACTATTTTGAATAGCTTTATTCATATAACTATTAATAAAATTAATTGGGTATTTCTGATTTAAGCAATATTTAGTAAATTTTTAGTTATTTATAATGTCGTTTTTGACCCCAGAAATTTATTACTTGTATATAATTTAACAATATTTCTGAATATAAAAACATTACATTACTCTTGGGGAAACTTTTTTTTGAAATTAAATTCTTCTCTTTTATCATAAATATTAGAAACTATTACATTATCTTTTTAACTTGACATTATTAAAAGAAAATTTACTTCGTTTTTTATTATTTGTCTGTATTAAATTAAGATTTGTGGATAAAATTAATTTTGGTATAAAATTGGCTTGTTTCCCAAAAAAATGATTATGTCATCTTTATAACGATAAATAAAATATTTAAATTATTAATGTAACTACTTTCAAAAATGTAAGTGTAAATTGAAAAAAACAGTTCCCCAAACTCCTTGGGCAAACAATCTGCAAAAATAGTTCCCTTTTTTAATATATATAGTTCTCTTTAATACAAACCTAATGGAAAAACCAAATCTTTCATAATTAACATTATTAAATAAAATTTTCTTTTGAAAAATTTTCATTAATCAAATCATCAAATTAATAGTTTAAAGAGATCTTAAAAAAAACTATAGACTGAATAAATTTTTTATCTTTCATTTTTTTCAATAAGTGATTTACTATTTTTAGAATGGCTTGGATTTAAGATTATTTTTTGTATCATACAATTTTCATGGAGAATTTTGCCTGTTTTTCTGATATACGTATTAAAACCATTTTAACTGCCCTAAATTTAACTGGGGCTTTAAAACTTGGGGTAAAATATATGTGGAAAATTTTAAAAATTTTTATTAATTTAATTCTTAACTGTTTAGAAAACCAAGATACTTTATTTATTTCTCTATCAGAAAAAAAAAGACTTAATAAAAAACTGTATTATTATCGGGAAAAAATTGTTGATCCTTAAAATTTCAATAGAACATATGAAGGCAAAATTTCCGGGACTTTATCATATTTTATATATATATATATATATATATATATAATCGACCAATGCGCCCCAGGGAATTTTTCAAGGGGGGCGGGGGTTTTGAAAGTTCACCATTCTTGTATCATTTTTTGATTTTTTTCGATTTTTAGGAAAAAACACGTAAAAACTTTTTTGAATAAAAAATAGCATTAATTTAAAAATTTAAAAATTAATAACAAACATTGAATTAAATTTACGTATTATATACTTGTTTTAACCAATCGGAAAAAATCAAAGGGCTTTCGGGGTCGCCCGGACAGGACCTTTTTGGGCCCCATAAATAGACTTCTTTTTAATGAAGTCCTAAACCCCAAAAAAAGTTCATTATATGGAAAATTCGTTTTTGAGATTCATCTTTCAATATACATAAACCACATAAACAAAGTTAAATTCATAAAAGAAACATTAAAAAACAATTAAACCCTTTTAAAATTTATTTTTATTTTTATATATCTTACCCATCAAAAAGAAAGAAAAACTAAAAGGGGGGAAAAAAGAATGTCGGGGAATATACTTGGTTTTTTTCAACTTAAAAAAATTTTATAATAAGATTAATGAATTTTAAGAACTTTTTCCCAGTTTAAACATGCAAATAATTTCAGATATACATTTTTTTTAAACTAGAAATTCTAAACATACATTATCACATGCGTCCTTAAATTTAATTACTCAAAGTCTGTTAATTTTGTTTGAAAAAATGCTTCGTTTTATAATAACGCCTCACATCTTCGCAATGCACCCGAAATCCCTTCAAGCGTATTTTTCTGTGTCTTTTTTTTAAAAAAATTTTCTACCTCCTTTTCACCTAGAAATTGATGTATCCCAATGCCTTGCAAATTAAAATTTTTTTACTACGAAGGCCCCAAATCAAAATTTTTTATTTCGCACTGTGTGTACCCACGCAAAACTACCTCGTCGACATCTTCAAAACGCATGTTCTTAAACGTTTTGAACAAAAAATTGTGAAAAAATTTAACATTTCGATATTTTTTATATTACTTTTTTTTTGGGAAAATTTTTCTATTCCCCCCCTCCCTTTTTTGGGGAAATTTTGTGTTCTTTTTTTTGTTTTACTTATGCGTAACATCAGATCGGGTCCCCGAAATTATGCGAAGGGGTAAATTTCCCCTGTCGTTAGCCTTATCTTTGGGCATCATACAGGGGGTAGCTTTTTTCGTTTTCCCTCCCCAAATTTTGGGGGAACACCCTGGGGTCAGGGTTTACTTTTTCCCCCTTCCCCAAATTGGAGGATTACCGACGGCTTTTAGATACCCCCCTGCCACAAAGGCACTATACATTTCAAAAATTTGCCTTTGGGGTTTGAACCCAGGCCTTTCGGCACAGCAGTCAGAGTCACTAACCATTATACCGGATGGGTGGTCGTCTTATGTTTTTAAGTCATTTGTTCGAGATATTATCTTAAAGAAACAATATATAGTACATTTCTAGAACTTGGCCCAACCAAAAAAAGTTTTTTTCCTTTTAAATGAACAGTTTTTCAATATATGTAGAAGTCTAAATTTTTTTTTTCTCATCTCTTTTTTATTTTTAAAACTTTTTTTTATCATACTCGGCGTATAACGCGTACCTGTACATTTTGATCTTATTTTTTTGTCAAAAGTGCGCGTTATACGCCGGATTTTATGGTACTTTTATTAAAATGAACTCTAGAGAAGACTACGTGATATATGGGCGGCAAGTCAAGCTAAAAGGTAATAATCAATTGGTACTTATTTGAAATGAGACCCAACCTTTCAAACCTTTTAAAGTCTAAGATCTTGTAACTTGACACTAGTTAATGTGGCTATATCGTCCACTAACATCTATTCTTCTTTATAATCATCTATATCAGGGAGGGCAAACCAATGGTACGCAAAATATTTTCTCACCCCGTAAAAAGGTTGCTTTTTTTGTTCCCAAAAAACAGAGTTTACCTCATGGGGATTTATCAGGGGCTGCTCCCCTATCAATGATTCGGAACCCCCAAACTTTAGGGGCTCCAAAATGTCCAAACAAACAATATTAAAATGTGAAAGGATTCCAAAAGAGGGCCCCCAACGAATTTAGATACGGGGTCCATTCAGGCCTAGCTACGCCACTGGATCTCATTCTCACTTTTGACGCTAAACTTGATTTTTGCATAAACGATATTGTTACAAGAAACTATAAGTACTTCCCGAACTTGAAAAAATATATCAAAGATTTAGATGTACATGAGAAACCAGACAATGAAAAAGTTATTGAAAAATTTATTTCCGTAATTGATTCTTCAGTCAAGGAATTCTCAGCGAAATGTTCTCAATTCAAACAATTATCGGAAACGCTCAAGTTTATTTCGAACCCTAATGTGAATTCATTCGATAAATTAAACTTGTACCAATTCGATTGGTTGGAAATCGTAGAATTTGAAACGCAACTGATTGATTTCCAGTGTAGTTCAATATGGATTCAAAAATTTAGTGAAACAAGGAAAAGGTGGAGTTGATATGTAGTAAAAATGCCAGTAATGACATTTTGGAAACATGGAGTTCGATTCTAGACACATTTAGCTGTTTGAAAAAACTGATTTATACTATTATAGCCACATTTTCATCTATCTATACCTGTGAATTATTATTTTCAGAGATGAATAACATTAGACTCGCCTAGAATCCGTTTTACAGATTGCTCCAATTCAGCATGCATTGTACTAAAAGTATCTTATAATCCTAATATAAGAGTATGTTATTTTTGATCTAATCTGCAACAACAAAAGTCACACTAATGTTATAATTTGAATTACACGTTTGACTAAAACATTTACCAAAACAAATGTTAAGTATAACAAAACATTACTATACAGTGTAAAATGCATTTTTTCGTATTGCATAAAGAGTTTTAAGTTGTTAGTATTTAGTTTTATTATTTTCCCAATAATCACAAATCAAAATTATTTGACGGCACGTCTGTACCTCATTAAACATTTCTTAAGGAAAAAAATGGCACGCTGATTCATAAAGGCTCGTCACCCCTTGTGACGGCTCACGCGTCCTTTCTCTAACATAACCTCTGTGTTCTTTGACGGCCACGATTAATGGCAAATTTTTTCCAACCCAAATCCAAGAAGTGAAACGAAGGATAGATGCAAATAAGATAACCTTTAAAAGGACAGAAGTTTTAGTAAGCGCGATGGCAATTTAGAGACAGTTTAGTTCAGAAAGGATAGAAGTGTAAATTGACGGCTACCAAAATTCGAAAATCTCGCCATTCATCCAAGGTACACTACCTTTTGTACGCCAGCAGATGAATATCTGAAGTGAATGGGACGTTGTGCCATCAATTCAAGGTAGGAAGATTATATTTTGAAGGCGAATATATTATTAAGATTGAGAGTAGGCAGATATAATATAATTATATAGATAAGTGATCCAATCGCGCGATCTTTGTAAATTACGGCTACGTGTTTTGGTTTATTCTTACTTAATATAAGTTTGTTCGAAAATATAAGTAATTTAAGTTAAATTCTTAATAAAGTCATATTAAAATTCTAAAATGTCTCATCATTTCGAGAATCCACACCTCTAACTTACGCTGAAACCCACGATATGGTCAACGAAGATCGACCATATCACACCCTGATCTACACTGGTGTGCAAAACTTAAGCAACAATGTAAAAAATTTTGCAGATACCATGAAATTGCAGAAAAAGGGGGTCTGGAGATCAGTACAGTGAACACGAAAGTAGGTAGAAACGTCATGCGTATGCAAATATCAGGAACAAAACGTCAGAAGCGATGTTAACGTACGCAAAACGCGTGATGTCGGCTCGCTCTGCTCAACAGTAGAATAAAATGAAGGACGGAGACGCAATTCAACATATTCGCTGCAAGTGCCAGTGAGTCAGTTCGTGAAATATGGCTAGAAGAAATCACCAGGACGACTTCACACGTGGAAGAATGATCGGAAGCTGGAGGGGGTTTACAGTCACCAGTGTAGCTGCAGAGTTCGGAATCAACAAAGTGTCGTTTCGCGCCTTGGAAAGTGTTTCCAAACCACGGTACAGCTTTTTAGAAAGGTTGGTGGTGGCCGCCCGGGGACGACAACTGCAGGGGATGACCGATATAACATTCTGCAGGCGAAAAGAGGTCGACAGCAGTCAAGCAAGCGCCATTGCTCAGAAACTTTTGTACAGCAAAGGGTCGACAAGTGTAGCGGTTTACTGTGGCCAGACGCCTTCACAAAGGGGCCTGTTCGCCCACGCCGTCCTGAACGCTGCCTCCGTTGAAAGATGCTACCGAAGCCACCGCTTACAGTGGGACAGGAGCACAAAACTAGACAACTGATCAATGGAGTCGTGTTCTCTTTACGGATGAGAGTCGGTTCAGTACCAGAAGCATTCTCAACGCGTTTTGATTTGGGAGAGATCCGGGGCCCTGTTTTATCCCAGTAACATCAAGGAAAGACACCGTTACGGTGGTCCTGGAGCTCTTGTCTGGGGGGGCATTATGCTGAACGGCTAACTGAGCTTCACATTTTCGACAGAGGGTCTGTAACCGGGGATCGCTATTGTGAGGGGGTACTTCTTCCCCATGTGCGTCTTTTCCGGGTGCCATTTGGGCCCAGACTTCATATTTATGGATGAAACAATGCGGCACATCCCCCACTCTTGCTGTTGAGGAGCTGCTGGAAAGTGAGATATCACTCGAATGGATTGGCCAGCGTGCTTCCCAGATTTAAATCCCATCGAACATGTGGGATGCTTTGGGGAGACTATTGCCACACGCACATCATCCGGAGAACAACCAACAACTCAAACAGATGTTGATTGAGGGATGGGGCACTCCCCACCTCAAGAAATGTTGCACCAGCTGGTTCTGGTATGGGAGACGGTGCGAAGGAACCATTGTAGTAAGGGGAGGGCATATACCATAGTAAAAAACATCTGCTTTGTTGTTTTCCCCCCGGTTGGATAGACAATCATGAGTCACGATACTATGCGTTCAATAAAGCTTGTTTTTGTTTGATTCCATACCGTATGCGTTGTATTCCTTTCGTCATCCTTTACGTACATAATACTCTCCCTCATTTCAGAATTTCATGTCTCTCAGATGATTTTTTGTGAAGTTATGGCAATAAACCCACCTGTTGCTTAAGTTTTGCACACCAGTGTATATTGCATGATCTATCTTACTGACTATACATACTATTCGACAGTGAAGTCCATTTTTGGTATGGTGTTGTTCTAGCTTTAAGTGCCAGTTTGGCTGGACGGACGAAAATACGAGTTAGAGAGGATAGACCTTGCGGATAGCTTATTGTTACATCTATTTAATGCACATTAATTTTTATTGAATCTATTGCGTATTATCATCTAATATTACAATTGTATCTTCGATGTCCTCAAACCTATATCTAAACCAAAAGCTAACATGGCCGTTGCGGGCTTATTGAAAAAATAAGTATGAAATAAGAAATGAGGAGTTTTATACAAAAATGAAACAAAAATGAATATAATAAATAGCGTACTCAAGGGTGGGTTTTGAAGACTCAAATCCGTCGCATAGCCCAACATATGTTTAATTTTTAACATTAAAGGCCGTATCACACGTACTTTTTCCATGCAACTTTTTCGTCCAATTTTTGGCCTAATCTGAGGGGTAAGGGTTGCCGCAAACAAAACGACATGCTCTGACGTCAGCCGCGCTGTATCTTCACATTGAAAAATTACTCGCCGATTTTTCTGCTTCAGAAATCGAACATCCAAAATTACACTGCTGGCCACCGTAAATGCAACACCCTGAAAGAAGCATGCAAATAACATGAAATTTACAACATGCTTTAGCGGAGGTGAGATATGCAAATGATTAGAATTTCAGCGCAGCACACATCACGCGCGCCTGTGGTACCACCTATTTAAGCTATTAAGCGCTATTTAAGGCTTGGAGATTTCGACGATTTCAAGTTCGGCAATTGTGTTTTTTTGTGGCTTTTTCAAAAAAGATCAGTTATGTCTCGTAGAAAACAGCGATCAGCTTTTAATCAAGTATCCAAGTTCGACAGAGGAAGAATAGTGCCCTACCAAGATTATGGATTATCTTTCAGGGAAATCGGTAGTCGTGTTGGACCAAACAACTGTAATGCGGATATGTGACCGTATGATGCAAGAGGTACGATGGACCAACGTGGTCGATCGCATCCATCTCAGTGCACCACTTCACGTGAGGACAGGCAAATTGTGCGCATGGCGGTGACAGATTGCTCAGTCACATCACGAACCATAGCACAGCATTTGAGTCTATAGCATAATTTCCCCAATTATCTGCGTACCATTTGACACCGTTTACAGCAGAGTGGTCTGTCACCGCAAGACGTCCATTGCTTGGTCTACCCTTGACGCAGAACCACAGACGTCTCCGCCGCCAATGGTGCGATGAAAGAAGGATGTGGGTGGCAGAATGGAATAGAAGTTGTCTTTACTGACGAGTCACGCATCTGTGCCGCAACACCACGATGGTCGGATTCGAGGTCCTGCAGGAGACACCGTGGAGAGAGGATGCTGAACAGCAGCGTTATGCACACCACCACACTGGTCCTTCACCGGGTATTACGGTATGGGGGCGGTAGTAGGATATCACTCACTCCGCACTCCTCTAGTACGCATTGCCGGTTCTTTAAACGCGGCTTCAGCGCTACATCTCAAGTGTTGGGCCAGTTGTTTCTTCCTTACCTTCAGGGGCTTGACCACAACCATATTTCAACAGGATAATGCGCGACCACACGTTTGCACGCATTGTCAAGGTTCTTCGTCAATCGCAGATTGAATTGCTTCCCTGTCCGGCTCGCTCTCCGGATCCTTCGCCGATAGAAAACATGTGGTCCATGATTGCTCAACGAGTGACCCAGAATACACTCCCAGCTGCCACACCAGATCAACTTTGGCAACGTGTAGAAGCTGCTTGGTCTGTTGTACCCCAAGAACACATCCAAAGTCTCTTTGAATCAATGGCGAGGCGTATGGCAGCGGTGATCTCCAACAATAGCGGCTACTCTGGCTACTGATTCTGGCAGGAACCATACTTCACAGAAGTTTATATATTTAAGCATTTGATACTTGGTCAACATGTTATGTACAAAATAAATTTTGTTGTGTTATCTCTTGTCTTTCTTGGTGTTGCATTTACGGTGGCCAGCAGTGTATTTCTTTTATTTCGTTTGCGCTTTTATTCATGAGTGTAAACAGAAATGCAGCCCTATCCTATTTAAAATATTATACGCCGTTAAAATATAACGACGAGACAGACGAAACCGAAGCCACCATCTTGTTTATGACGTAGGACGCCGAAGAACCCCATTGGCTGGAATTTCAAGCAACTTTTATTTGGAACAACTTTTTGAGCTCACTAGCAAAAAGTTGTTCTTAAGCTATTGCTATGGCAACTGGGTAAAAATTGCGCGAATTGGACGAAAAATTGCTTGTGTGAAACGTGTACGTGTAATACGGCCTTAAGATTATGACTCGGTGATTTCGCTTAGGTTTTTTTAAAGTATAACCATACAATTGGCAATCATCTGTGTACACAACTGCTAATAATACACCCGTTATATTAAATCAGGGGTGACCAACCCGCATCCTGGAGACTTCAAGTGGCCCATCTGGAATAATTTAGTGGCCCGCGAGGTTCATCACAACTGTACAAAATATGACTATTTTGTGCAATATTTTTCGTTTTTAGTGTTTTTTTTTTTTTAACAAATAAAACCCATAACTGTTTCTATTTAATCATGTTGCTTCTATTACTGCGAATCTTTTTTTTCTTTCGAAAATGAAATTTATATCGAACACAAATCGCGCTTAAACTTAACGGATGAAAACCTGCAACATCAACCACGATGAGCAAATACACGCATTGAGATAGACTTGCAAAAACAAAGAGAAAGAGTTGAGAAACAAATATCTCACTAGTTAAATAAACTAAACATCATTTGATCATTGCATTATTATTATTAAACGAGTATACACATCGGTATACATGAAAAATAATGAAATGAATAATAATAATTCATTCTGTTTTTAATTTTCACTCTAGTAAATGTTTGTGTTTAAATCTAATATAAAGATATATACTTTTATATACGGCACGTGGTATTATAATGTTTTTCGAAAATAGACCACAAGATCATTTGGGTTGGCCACCCTAGTATTAAATCATAAATTTTATTCGGCCTTATTATTTCTGTTAACAATTCAGTAGAATATTTCTTTCGTCAATTTAAGGTACCCGACTACGTTCGGAACCATGATTTTGCAAAAGCGTATAAATGGATAATATTTATGATAATTAGGTATCATGAATTAGAAAATGTATATAAAAATTGTTTTGAATATTATTATAATAAAAATTATTTAAGTACACTATTTTGACAAAATGAACATAGAATAACCCATTTTCAAATATTCTCCTTTTGTAAAATGCTTCTATTATAATAAATTTTGCCTGTATATAACTCAGACCTCTATGCAAGAGGCTCAGCTAAAATTTTTGAAATATATAGCTTAGAAGTGGGTTTATCCATGTTTTGACAACACAGGGGAGAAATTTTAGAAAAAACCATACGATAATTTTTCAATTTTAGTTTGCTTAACTCTGAAGAATAATGTGAATTAAAAAAATAGTACACACTCTCTGGAGAAGTCTTTACTTTATATAAAAGCACGCACACACACACACACACAAAATATTATTATTTTAGAAGCATTTTTTATAAAAGGAAAACATTTTGCGGCAGGTTATTCTAAGTTTATTTTGCCAAAATATTGTATTTAAATAATTTTTTTTTTGTCAAAATGTCCTTAAAAATAATTTTATACATATATTCTAATCTAAGTGACACTAAATATCATAGAAAATTATCCATTTATGCGCTTTTTAAAATCCACGGCTCGAACGTAGTTGGATACCTTAATAACACACAGATTCAATCCGCATTTCAGTCAATATTATTCTGTCTGACCTAGAAACAACCCCGGCGATGTCCGCTTTGCAAAAATGAAATCAATTTTTTTCCCCATCAAAAACTCTATTCTCCTTCTGACATTCCCTCCCACCTCCTTAAAACTTTTCTCTCCACGAATCTCACGCGGAAAAATCTATCGCTAGCAAAACGAGGAAACAGAAATCACTTGAAAGACCTAGAAATGTAATTAGATTAAAAGAATAATAATAAAGATGAAGGAAAGAAGACACTGAAGAGGGAGGAGAGAAGATGATGAGCAGAGGGAGGGATGTGATGCGGGGAATACCCCTTCGTACTCAATCGCCAAGATGATGACACGAGGAGTCATTGGGGCATTAAGATGAGCTGACAGATTCAATCCTGTATTTCATTACTGCCCTTAATTAAAATCTGGCGAAGCAGAAATGACTATCTCGTCTCCCGCCATTATCCGCCGCTTCACACACAACAAGTCTCAGGAAAAAGTCTCGGTCTTTTTGGTCTCTGAGAGGATGAGACGGGGAGCGCGACCCTTTAGTTTCTTTTTCTCTTTCATTTTTTCTTCTTTTTGGAAACATGTATGTATTCGTCCAGTGTTCATTCCTGCGGCGGTTATTGATTAGGGTGGTTGGGAGATGTTAGGTTGATGCAAATATAATTCTCCCAATGGGGATTTTCTAGGGAATTTTGAGTTCATTTTATTGAGTAGTAATTGATTAAGTTTATTGAATTTTCTTGCTTTCGTTTTGATGAGTTTTCAAAGAGTAATATATTTAGGGGAGTAAGTTTTGTTTTCTAATGCTTAATTAATATAATGGCGTTGTTATGTAAAGTTAACTATGAATTTTGTTATAATAATAATACTTGTAATGAAAAAACTGTTAAAGAAAAATATTTTCAAGCTCAGGGAATCAAAACTGTTAATTAAACTATTGCAGAAATAAATATAGAGTATTTTGCATTTTGTTCAAGAATGCTAAACAAAGAAAAAAAAAAACCAAGAGTTTATTTTACTTATTCATTATACAAGCTATTTAAACATAATAATGCCCTTAAATAATTCAAATGATTATCAGTCTAAAATATGATAATTTAAGGTGCAGTTGCCTAACAAGTATTAATTTGCCATGTGTCTTAGAGCAGTGTTCCCCAACCTTTTTATCACCGTGGACCGGTCAACGTTGGATAATTTTACCGCGGCCCTCTGAGGGGGAGGACGTTGATTGTTTGTATTTTAGAATGTTTTGTTTTAATAATTTTATTTTAATTGTGTGTATATAAAACGTGCTTCAGAATAAAATATAGCTACACCAAAAATGAATATAAAGTGATTTAACAAGGAATATAAAGTGATTTTCATAAAAAAGTAGCCCAAACCCAAGAAAAATATGCCGCAGAAAATAAAATGGAAATAATTTAATGTTTCTTGTGCGGACCAGTAGCATTTGATACAGGGGGTTGGAGACCACTGTCTTAGAGAATGGAAATAAGTTATTCGAGACACCGGCATTAAAGTCTTTATTTTTAGCAATGCTAAACACAACATAAATCAAAATAGATATTAACATTTATTTAATACCGAAGTACGCGAATAGACTGTAAGACCTACTTTTAGTCCTTTTTTAAAATAATTTTTTGTTGGAACTTAAATCGTCATATTCTGCTTGAGCAAATGTGATTATATTGTCCAACATTTTTCAGCTGTCATATTTTTTCTTTCTTTATTTATTTCATATAATGATATTCATTAGTATATGTAAAAAAACTGAATTTTTGATTTTAATCAGGGTTTACGTTTAGTTTATTTAATTGCTTCTACGAGTCCCACTTTTGTAAGAATATCATTCTTTTGACTGTGATAAACAGAGAAATACTGTACAAAAATTATTTAGTCTAAGGAAATTTTAGTTTGGATATACAATTCTTCTTTCCATTATACTAAATGATTTCATCTAGTTAACGAGCATATCTATATACTTATTCTATTATTATAATAAAGGCTTTAATAACTTAAATAATTTTTATACGTAAGACATACTTACCATACATACGATAGACATCTAGAAAACCAGTAATCTTTTCTAAAGTTTAAGTTCGAAACTAAATTTTAAAATTGTTGCAATAAAATGCTCTATTCCTTATGTAATAAAAAACTTAATAAAGAAAAATTAGTACTGCATAGCTTTTGTTTAACAACTTTTTGGGCTTAAGTAATACTTCAAATTAATTACAATCTCTATGAAGAAGTTTTATAAATTTAGAGTTAAAAACTAATTTCACATATAATATTTAAATAAATTGCATTGGTTTTTCATTTAAAAAATATTAATTACACTAACATCTTTTAATTCAGGCACTTTAATTAAAATTTAGATCCGACAATGTTTTTAAAGTTAAATTGCAGATATTTAAATATTTAACAAATTTGACTTCATAAATGAATTATATAGCTTAGAGAATGATAAATATTTTAAATATTGATGAAAAGTTCAATGTTTTCCTTAGTATCTCCAAGAAAAGAATGCCAGAAGTTTCAATTTCTTGGGAAATTTAAAAGAAATTATGCATTTCAAATTCTATGACCTGTGTTGGTTTACTATTTTAAAATTAAAATGTCTGTTAGAAAACCTTTTAGCGCAGAATAAATTACTCTTTGAGGACGAACTTTATTTACAGATGGAGAATCACACAACTCGAAGAGATGTAAAACAAGTCATTTAGCACACATACAGAGGGCTCATGCCCTGATTGCACTAAGGACCTACCACGAAAAGGAGCAATACACTTTAATCCTTTAAATCAGGGGGACTCAACCTTTTTTTCTGCTGGGCTGTATACATATGTCAGCTATTTCACACAGGCCGTATACATATGTTAGTTATTTTACGCAGGTCGCAACATAAGGATAAATGGAAGGGGAGAAATGCTTTAAGATCAGGATAACATTGGAAATTTAAAATATAAAAAATTGATCAAAATATTATAAATCCCGTGTTTTGCTTTTTTATGTTTTTCATTTTAATCGCTAACATTAAATTAGGGGCATTTAAGAAACAGTCCTTCACAATTTCTGTATCAGTAAACGGTTTTATATGATTACCAATAATGTAACAAACTTCATAGCATGTCTTTGTTACCGCTGTGATATTACCACTGACAAAACATTTTGTTGCTGCTACAAAGATTATTTAAGAAAACCTGTTTATAACCTCTTGAAAGAGATCTTCGAGGAAAAGTGTCATTGAATGATTCCTGTTTATTGGGTATTTTTTTAAAAACAGCATTTTCGTGAAAAACAAACAATTTCTAATCCATGTTTGGTTTTTTACTACAAAATAATCAACTTCCCCATCGTCTTAAACGAAATTTTTTTTTTTCGAATGTTTTTGTTTTTTCAAGATATGAAAAAATAGTTAAAAATT